>JBBPMH010000184.1:25077-47038 GCA_038090235.1 Pulveroboletus ravenelii | reverse complement strand
ATCCCATCAGGTTTATCCACTCCTCCCCGACAAGCCACTCCGGAATGGCGAAATCGCATCCACCCTAATCGACCGAGAGATATGATATCGTTCGGAAGAACGAGGAGTGAGTTGGCACCAGGGATCACGGGGAGTGCGTCACGTTCACCCAAGTTGTCAAAGATGTGGGTTCTGTGCTTCGACAGCTTGACGACAGGTCCAGAAACGCCGAATGATAGAAACCTCGTGCTCCCCTGCCCAAAGTAGGGTGGCAAATTTGAACTTTACTCGCCAAGGGCCTTAGGTCAAGGTTCCCCAACTAGTATGTATGAGCAGAAACGTGCCGCTCTCTGCAAAACGACTTTATCTCGTTCATTACCCAAAGCCTTTTCGATCTTGAGTCCTTCAGACGAAAGTTCTCGCTGATACTGAGGATGTCCACTCCGAGCTATTTTGAGAACCCAGCGCATGAGTGGTCATCATCTCAAAAAGTCGTCCGTCCAGTGACCCCACTTGACAATTTTGGCCCCGAAGTTAGGAGAGAACATGTTCAAACTTTGCCGTGTCGTGCCCAGAGGCCGAAAGGATCGCAATACCTGTGGTAGATGTGTTTCCCGGCCCCGAAGACGGTACCCCGTCCATCTATTGATAGACCACAAGCAGTGGTGAGCCATATGTAAAAAATCTGGCTGAATATAGTATATTGTGCATTGTCAATGCAGGTGAGACGACTGCGCGAACCGCCCAAAGAACGTCTGTGCCTCCAGGTGCCATATGGGAGGGGAAAGCTCCTCGAGGCCGGAATGAAGGAATTCCTGAGAGACAGAAAGGATATTCTCGGCGATAGTACGTAATTGAGATGACCTGGCTGGCTGGCTGGTATCTGAAAATCTCTGGCGTGTAGTTCCGATTGTTGTTGTACTGACGAAGCTCGACTTACTGGATAACTCACTTATATTGGATTTGCGTATTGAAGGTGCTAAGTTCAGGACAATAAAGGAAGCGAAACCCCATCTTGAACCACGAAGAGCGAAATTTCTGCAAAAGTACTGCGTGGAACCCCTCGTGCAAACGGCAGGCGACATACCACATGTGGCCGTCTCCAGTATGTACCATTTTGCGCATTGCTTGTGTATTATTACATGTAATTAATGGTATGACAGCGAGAAGTGGTTATAATCTGGAACCGACCATTCCTGAGCTGGTGAAGAAGACTACATCTGAGATCGAACGGTACATTCAAGCTGGTCTATCACATGGTGCGGTGTCCGAGCAACAGACCATTGAACGCAATGCGCCATTATATATCGCAGGAATGGCACAGCGAGCGAGCATTGAAGGAAAAGTGGATCTCACCATTGAGTACGTCATATATTTATCACTCTCAAGGCCAAGCTTACATGTTCGTATCTTGTAGAATAGGAAAAAAGAGTCAGTCCTTGTTATTTCCGTGCCATTGTTCTGAACATGGCCCAAGAATACTGGGCAAACCTTGGTGCAAGCTTCAGCTTCTCTGCCGAGAAAGTCAAAGAATACTTGCTTGTTATACACCGTGATATTATCCAGGTTTGGAACTTTACTGACCCGGAAAAGGTGGGAACCATTCCTCTTTATGATATAGTACCTGACACTGTAAAAGGCCCTGCAAAGCGATTGGTTCAAAGAGGTGTTATTGGATACTTCAAATCTTGGAGTACATGACATTCCAGGTGGAGACGAGGGTTCTGCAGTGCCCATGGTCTCCGAACTATTCCCACTCATTGCTGACCCCATCTCTGTTGTCGTTACACTTCCCATCACCGGAATAATCGCCTTTACAAAGTTTTGTCGCGAAATTTCCGAGTCTGCGTGAGTGGCTATGCCTCCTGTTTTGGTCGTGAAGGCCTGTTAGATAACACCGGAATTAGTCAAACTATTGCAAAACGCTTCATGGCATACATCACCGACTTGATCTATGTCATGAGGATTCTTTTCATCCTTGCACCGCATGGATCTGTCACTGCTCAGGACGTAGCCCGAGCAGTGGACGTCTACACGAGGTCAACGTATAGAAAACGTATTCACTTGGAGGTGAAAGATTTTAATACGGCTAGCGCAATGCTGCCTGGAGGGCGCGACGCGGTTGTGGCCAAGATTGAGATGCTGGTCAGACGGTACAACATCACTGACGAGGACGCGTCGCGCGTGCGGAGCCAGATCCACGTGCCTCACGGAACGCCGCGTCGGGGAGCTCCTAGCTGGACTTGCTAGTCGCGACCGGTCGGGATTTTATGTTCAGGATTGTTGGGTTTACATAGCGTTGTATGGATGCTCATCGCGGCCTTCTGTATTCCGGTGAACCACCTGGGCTCGCCACAATCGGCCTCAGTTCCATGCTTTGCCTTGATTGTGTCAAGGAGAGCTTCAAATCTCGATACAGGAAGTAGAGCGAAATTACAGCCTGACGAACAGCTTGGTGGAGTTACCTTTTGAATCAGACTCAATAAACGAGAGAGCTCCTTCCCTCTGACTCCCACCTTGTGTGACCTTTCTTATCCGACCCATGCCGCGCTTCAAGGGCTGCTTCAAGTTTTCCAGCAAAACCTCATTATTTTCGCACACCGCTGGAATGACAATCAGTAATCTGTAATACAAGGAAATGCTTCCCTTTCTTCGCCAGCAAGAAGCGCGATAGATTCATGTTTTACATTTCCCAACGTTCTGCCCTAGCACGTACCGAACCCCGTCCAGTATTATGTACTATCTCCCCATGAGTCCGAGAGCCTCCCGCGTACGTGTCATCTCGACTCCGGGTGCGTCTGCAAACGAAAGTGCGCTTGGCTTTTGACAACGTACAGTGATCGCATCGATTCGGGGCATGTTTGAGCTTGAGTCTGTGCGGGCGTTGAATGCGCGATAGGCTGTACAAATCGTTTGATATACAAGTTTTTCGAGCGTGAGATAGTCCGAGTTTTCGATATCCTGTATAGAACCCATAGTCAGTGGGACAAAGACGGGAGAGCGACTCAGAGTGACTTGCCGTGGCGATCTGTTGGACGACGGATGGATAGTCTATCTCTCCGGGACCGATATCACCTCCAACGGCGGTGTCAGCCCGGGTGGCCTCGAAGAACGTGAGATGGGTGATGACGTGTTGTTTAGCGAGACGTTCGGGCGGATTGACACCGATGAGGACGGGAAGGATCAGGTTCGTCACGCGGACGACCGCACCCGAACGTGAACCTCCCGTCGATCGCGATGCCCGGTAGTCCGATGCGCGCGTGGTGAGTTCTACTTCGAAACCCTGCGCGAGGAGAACCTGTTTCGGGAGTTCGAGGACGACACGGACGGCATGGACCACTTCTACCTCCGCCACCCCCGGTACCGGATTCTTCCGACCACCGCCGCCGTCGCCGCTTATTGCGTCTCTCACAAACTCGAACGCTGCCTCTGTGACGTCTTCCGCGAGTGCCCGAGGGCTGTTGTAAGCCCTGCCTTCTGCCCCTCCTGAGACCCGTCGTTCGACTGCCTTGGCGAGATGACCATAGTGGAGCGAGTCAGTGACGGCGTCGGACTGGCCGGGTGTGTCGAGGTAGGAAGGGGCGAGGTGGAGGTGGAGGGAGAGGTAGATGGGTTGTGGGCGGGTGCGGTGCCAGTGGTCGGGGCCGACGGTAGCAGCGAGGCGGAAGACGGAGAGGGAGACGATGTCGGTGTCAGTGGGGGAGGAAGACATTATAATAGGACAGATTATGTAACCATTGGAACTTACTCCTTCCTCCCACCGACGGCGGCTTCCAGTGCATCCTGTGGAGCAAGGACTGGCTAGTTCCGAGCGGCTGGAACAGATGGGACCAACGGTGAGATGATCGCATTTTTGTTGTACGATATCACGACTTTCAGTGCCGTCCGGGACTTGATATTATTATCATGATCAGAAGGCGCAACCGCTCAGAATCATTGTTAATGCTTTCGGCAATACTTGCCTATCACGGATGGTATCGTTCACGCAGGCGTGGTCCAAACGTGTTACAGCAAGCGCCAGCGGGCATTGAAACAAGGGCGAAGTACCTCCATGCTGTAGATCCTCCCCACAGCCCACGCGTCCGCAACTCACCTAGACACCTGATCCATTGGCGTTACCATGTATCTCCCATCGTCTGAGAACGCCATTTATATATCAGGTATGTCCCTCGTTTTTGTATGCTCTCAACGTAGAACAAGCTATTCTTGATAGGAATCACTCTCGGCGTCAAACAGGCGTCCAAAAAAACCGTGGACCAGATCGTATTTCGAACCCGGACTGGAAGCTTCAAAAGGGAGATTCCGGGGAACCTCTCTCCTGGTCAGGAGCACAAGGAAGCGTTCGATGTTCCTCTGTGAGATGCCCAGTCGGATCGATTCGTGAGCCTGAGTGTTCATCATTTATTTCAGTAAACTGTCTACCCGGGACGAATTATCTGTATCAATGCAATACCAATCACGATTGTTGGGCATTGAACGTACCCCTCACGTCACCTTGGCCATGAAACACGGTGACATCGTGAAAGAATTGCGGGAAGATATGCAGGGGAAGAAAGGTGAGCTACACTATGCACTCTCTTGAACACATTTAACGTTGGCTTTTCGAAGCATACATGAAGTTCTGCAGAAATATCTTCGTGACTCTCGACATCTCAAGCGAATCGACCACTCCTGAGGCAATTCACGTCAATGATCGTGGCCCATCCTCCATTGAAAGTTCCCACGATACCCTGTCTCCCACAACGAGTGAAATCCTCCGCATATGTCCTCGGTGAGTATACATTCACCCTTTTGATTGATTGTGACCCAAACTAATAACTCGAAGATTCCGGTTGTTAATCATAGGAAATGTACGTCTATCTTTCCCCACGTCCAACATGGTCGATCATTGACGGCCGAAACTCTCAGACCGGCGTTGGGAAGTCCTCCCTTATTAGAGAGGTGTTCGGGGTCAGGGACGCGGTGAGTCTGTTCCTTCCCCCGATGATTGCGCACGCAAACATTTCTACTAGCTCGTCAGCGACTCCTCACGAGGGAAAGCTGATATCGACCGCGAATTCATCTCAGCCGGAAACGGCCTTTTCGTTCTCCATGACAGCCTCGGACTCGAGGCAGCAGAAGGCAACAACTTGGCAACTGTCAAGAAGTTCATCCGTGAACGACGTCAAATGCAAGAATTGAAAGATAGATTGCATGCCGTTTGGTAAGGCGTCCAGTTGTGATCAGGACGCAATTAATCAAATACTCAGGGTGTGCCTCCCGGTGCCATATGCGAAGGGACGGCTCCTCGAGGCCGGAATGGAGGGATTCCTGAGAGACAGAAAGGATACTCTTGGCGGTAGTACGTATTTGAGATGACCCTGGCTGGCTGGTATCTGAAAATCTCTGGCGTGTAGTTCCGATTGTTGTTGTACTGACGAAGCTCGACTTGCTGGACAACTCATTGATGTTGGCCATGCGTACCGAAGGTGTTACGTTCAGGACAGTAGAGGAGGCAAAACCCCATCTTGGACCGCGAAGAGCGAAATATCTGGAAGAGTACTGCGCGGAACCCCTCCGACAAGCAGCAAGTGACGTACCGCACGTGGCCGTCTCTAGTATGTACCATTTTGCACATTGCTTGTGTATTATTAATTAATGGTATGACAGCGAAAAGTGGTTATAATCTAGAACCGACCATTCCTGAGCTGGTGAGGGAGACTACATCGGAGATCGAACGGTATATCCAAACTGGTCTACCGCATGGTGTGGTGTCCGAGCGACAGACTATCGAACGCAATGCACCACTGTATATCGCAGGAATGGCCCAACGAGCGAGCATTGAAGGAAAAGTGGATCTCACCATTGAGTACGCCGTATATTTACTATTCTCAGGGCCAAGCTCATATCTTCGTATCTCTGTAGAATTGGGAAAAACAGTATGTCCGTGTTATTTCCGTGCTATTGTTATGGCCCAAGGATACTGGGCGAACCTTGGTGCAAGCTTCAGCTTCTCTGCTGAGAAAGTCAAGGAATACTTGCTTGTTATACATCGCGACATTACCCAGGTTTGGAACTTCGATGACCCGGAAATGGTGAGGACTATTCCTCTTTATGATATAGCACCTGACCCCGTAAAAGGCCCTGCAAGACGATAAGTTCAAAGAAGCGTTGTTGGATACTTCAAATCTTGGGGTATGTGACATTCCGGGTGGACAGGCTATCTTGTAAGCTGGATGTTGTTCAATACTTGTCATACCGCTTGACACCAAGTATACAGGGGTGCTGTAGCACCCTTGGTCTCCGCACTGGCTCCACTCATCACTGATTCTGCCTCGGTTGTCGTTACGCTTCCCATCACCGGAGTACTCGCCCTCGCGGCGTTGTGTCACGAAATTTACAAGTCAGCGTGAGTGGCTATACCTTCTGTTCGATTGTCAAGCCCCGCTAGATACTAACATTGCAATCAGTCAAAGTATTGCAAAACGCTTCATGGCGTACATCACCGACTTGATCTATGTCATGAGGATTCTTTTCATCCTTGCACCGCATGGATCTGTCACTGCTCGGGACGTAGCCCTCGCAGTGGAGGTCTACACGAAGTCAACGTATAGAAACCGTATCCACTTGGAGATGAGGGATTTCAGTACGGCTGGTGCAATGCTGCCTGGAGGGCGCAACGTGGTTGTGGACAAGATCGAGGTGCTGGTCAGACGGTACAACATCGCTGACGGGGAGGTGTCGCGCGTGCGGAGTGAGATGCGTGTCCCGCCAGTTGCCTCACAGAACGCCGCGTCAGAGAGCTCCTAGCTGGACTTGCTAGTCGCGACCAGTTGGGATTTAATGTCTGGGATTGCTTGGCTTACATAGCGTCGTATGATGCTCGTCGCGGCCCTCTACTGTACTCTGATGAACCACCTGGGTTCGCCACGATCGGCCCCAGGTTTATGATAACACGATGTTGAATTATGCGGCCGTGACATATCAGCTGCCGATGCTTTGAGAGGCTGCTCTATGACATCAGTAAACTTACACATGTCAAAGCCTCAACTGAGGCATATCAGCCCTCACAATTCCTCCATCATGGGTGCCTTCTAATGTCTGCTTCATGCTGCAGTCTTAGGCTTCTCTGAGAGATAAAAGAGTTCGCTACGCTTGTCTAAACTCTGCATCCGATACACACGTTAATCAGGCATTCATTCCTTTTGTTTACATACTATTTTTCTTTCATGATGCTTGATGGAAAGTGCATTTAGATCTGGAGTGTATGAACCGAGCCACCACCTGCTTGTACATGTACATAATAGCTAGACCTGGGTGAAACCATTGCCCCACAAGGACTGACCGTTTTTGGTAGCGATTTCTCACCCATCTTCCCAGAAGTTCCACAGTTCCGCCATCACGAATCCCCATGATCATGATGTTGTGGTCCTTCCTTGCGTTGTGCTTCTTCGCCCCTCCCACCCTCGCTCAGTCCAATGGTATGGATATGTCGATGGCCATGCCCATGAATTTCGCTGTTGGTCAGTCATTGCCCTATGTCCACTTTACTCCAGGCGATAACGGTGAGTGAAAGTTGACCGCCCAGATCTTGCCTGCAACTGAGATGAACTACAAAGTCTGGTTTCCTGGCTGGGTGCCAGGCAGTGCAGGTTCGATGGTAGGCACATGTATTGGTGTGTTCTTACTCGCCATGATGGAGCGGTGGCTGATTGCGTGTCTCGACCTCGCGGAACAGCACTGGGCCGAGAGGTATAGCTGTTCCATCGTCTACTGGCTCATTCTGATGATCGTGTCGATGTTGTGTTGATACGTTCCATGCTGGCCTGAAGGGTAAACGTGTTGGCGCTGGACAAGTCTGGTAGTCTCTCTTCCTTCCCGTCCTCATCCGTATCGTGCCCGTCCCTGTCGCCGGGCAACAAGAGACTCGAGTGGTTCCAATCGCCACTTTTTGTGCCCGAGTACGATATTACGCGAGGCCTCCTCTTTGTGATGCATACGTCTATCAGGATCCTTCTGATGATGGTCATCATGTACGTCCTTTTCATGATTTCGGGGGGGTCCAAGCCGCTCAAGTGAGTGCGTGTTATAGGACGTTCCAGCTTGGGTTCTTGGGGTCGATTGCGGTGGGGTCAGGTGTGGTGACCCTGAGTATCTGATTAATTGCGTCCTGATCACAACTGGACACCTTACCAAACAGCATGCAATCTATCCTTCAAATCTTCTATTTGACGTCGTTCATGTATGAACTTCTTGATAGTTGCCAAGTTGTTGGCCTCTCCTGCCTCGAGTCCGAGGCTGTCATGGAGAACGAAAAGGCCGTTTCCTGCTGAGATAAATTCGCGGTCGATTTCAGCTTGTCCTCGTGAGGAGTCGCTGACGAGCTAGTAGAAATGTTTGCGTGCGCAATCGTTGGGGAGGAGTAAACTCACCACGTCCCTGACCCCGAACACCTCTCTAATAAGGGAGGACTTCCCAACGCCGGTCTGAGAGTTTCGGCCTTCAAGGAGGCCATTGTTGGACGCGGGGAGAGATAGACGTACATTGCCTATGACTAACAGTCGGAATCTTCGAGTTATCAGTTTGGGTCACAATCAATCAAAAGGGTGAATGTATACTCACCGAGGACATATGCGGAGGATTTCACTCGTTGTGGGAGACAGGATATCGTGGGAACCTTCAATGGAGGATGAGCCACGATCATTGACGTGAATTGCCTCAGCAGTGGTTGATTCGCTTGAGATGTCGAGAGTCACGAAGATATTTCTGCAGAATTTCATGTGTGCTTCGAAGAGCCAACGTTAAATGTGTTTAAGAGGGTGCGTAGTGTGGCTCACTTCTCTTCCCATGGACATCTTCCCGCAATTCTTTCACGATGTCGCTGTGTTTCATGACCAAGGTGAAGGGAGGGGTACGTTCGATGCCCAACCATCGTGATTGGTATTGCATTGATACAGATAATTCGTTCTGGGTAGACAGTTTACTGAAATAAATGATGAACACTCAGGCTCACGAATCGATCCGACTGGGCATCTCACAGAGGAACATCGAACACTTCCTTGTGCTCCTGACCAGGAGAGAGGTTCCCAGGAATCTCCCTTTTAAAGCCTCCAGTCCGGGTTCGAAGTACGATCTGGTCCACGGTCTTGTTACATGCCTTTCTGACGCCGAGAGTGATTCCTATCAAGGATGCTTGTTCTACGTTGAGAGCATACAAAAACGAGGGACATACCTGATATATAAATGGCGTTCTCAGATGATGGGGGATACATGGCAACACCGATGGATCAGGTATCTGGGCGAGTTGCGGACGCGTGGGCTGTGGGGAGGATCTACGGCATGGAGGTACTTGGCCCTTGCTTTAATGCCCGCTAGCGCTTGCTGTAACACGTTTGGACCACGCCTGCGTGAACGATACCATCCGTGATAGGGAAGTATTGCAGAAATAATTCTGAGCGGTTGCGCCTTCTGATCGTGACAATAATATTAAGTCTCGGACGGCACTAAAAGTCGGCCATCAGTATGATATCGTACAACAAAAATGCGATCGTCTCACCATTGGTGGCATCGGTCCCAGCTGCTCGGAACTATTCAGCCCTTGCTCGCCCCCACACTGCTGCCGTGAGTGGGAGGAGGAGCAAGTTCCATCAATGATTATCTACATTGCAGAAACATAACATGGCCAAATACGGTCTATCTCTGTCAGCTCACCCAAGGAAGGACATATGACATCATCTATCTCTTCAGCACAACGTAAGGCCAGGAGAGGTCGCGCACCGCCACTCAAATCGCGCCTAGTATGCCTTACCATTATCCTCATAGAAATCATGTACAGGTATATATTGTGTCCCGCAAGTCTACCTTGTGTCACCCATGTCCAGTGAGTAGTCACACGATCGAGAACTGCATTTTGTAATGTCCCAGTGTCCATCCCCTAAGGAGATGGTATCCTGTATGGAGGTTGTGTAGATTATACCACTATATATGTTTTATGTTTCGTGTAAAGTTGGTGATGATGCGTACGCGGGAGGCTCTTGGACTCGTGGGGAGATAGTCTGGGTCACGCTGACTTAACAAAAAGGTAATCCCACCAAGCCGGAATTCGTCTCAGGCTGTGATCTCACTCCGCTTCCTGTGTCGAGATTCCAAGCTCTTTGATGCGATCGAGGCAAAGCATGCAACTGAAAATGATTTCCATGTGTGATCATTCAAGTACCTTGTGTGGTATGGCTTCTTGACCAAGTGTGGGTAGACTTGAGCAGTCTGACATCAACTTGTCCTTTATAAACCCATGGCAATAAATGGCATATTCTATATGAATCCAGTGGTACTCGTGGATGGAAATGCGCCGCACACGCACCCAAAAGGCATCTAGACATACCAAACCAACATAGCTACACATATTAAAAAAAGACAAGCATGGAGATTCTAGCAATGCAACGCCAAGGAAAAAAAAAACCACAAACCGAGTCGCCCCAAGTCCACCCACACACATCACACACCCGCAAGCTGGCTCAGCACCGACACCACCTCCTTCGGGTCCACCTTCCACTTCGCATCCGTCCCCCTTCGACTCGTCGACACCGTCTCCGCATTATCCAGCTCGTTCAACCGCCTCAACAACTTCTCGTCCCCACTCACCGCAAATACACCCCGGGTCTCGTCCCCGCTGATCCCATCATGCTCGTCCACATCCCCATCGTGCCCCCATACCCCGCCTCCACGCGTCAGACCGGACCAGGTGCCTGACAGACCACTCCGGGGTGACTGGGCAGGTCCACCGGGGTGCAAGATGGCACCTACCGCGGTCGACCGCGAGATATTGTTCGGAAGGACGAGGAACGAGTTGGCACCAGGGATAATCCGGAGGCCGTAGCGTTCGCCAAGGCTGTCAAAGATGTGGTTCTGTGCTTCGGCAGCCTGACGACGGGCCCACTGGCGATCAGGGCAGTCGTCCGTGGGGCCAGTCCAGAAACGCCAGACGATGGACGCCTCGCGCTCTTCGACGAACGAGCCAGGTGTGCGTTCGGTGAACTGACCACAAGTCAATGGTGGTGTAACGGAAAGTGGGACGGACGCACGTAGTTGAGAATCTCGACGCAGGGCCCTTTCCAAGTAAAGTTCAGGTTTGCCACCATATTGATCCACATCGCAGATATCTTTTTAGTCTCTTTTGTCCTGATAAAACACCCGTTCTCCGCAACAATGCCTATTCCCGGAACAGCCGCAGCAATTTTGTCGAGCACACCCCTGACAGGTAATCCGCTCAATAACCACACCTCGTTCCGTGAGTCCTCGGAAAAGCGATTGAGCAACGCGAGGGTTTGCCGTTGGGGTTCGAATGGCGCGAGGAGGCCAGCCCGGGACATGTCACGGATCCAGATCGCACCTTCAAAGTCGAGTAATAACAGACGCTTCGATGAATGTTTGTACCGCGGAAGTAGGCGGGCCATGTCGACGACAGGGACCATGGAGAGGTCCGTCTGAGCAGTATGCTCCGTGTTAGCGCGCAAACAACGCGTAAGGAATGACGTGACGAAGGCCTGCGCAGTTTGGGTGACGACATGGTTGTGCAGGTCCTCCCAACGGGACAATGCCTCTTCTTCACCCATCGTCAATGCCTAGGTCCGGTTAAGCTTCGCATGGTACGCTTGCGAGGGAAGCACACTCACCTGGTAGATGGCATTGGCAGTACCACGTGTATCATACGGGTTGACGGCAATACAAGAACGGAATCCCGAGTAACTGTAAGAGCCAGTGAACTACAAACAAGCTTCATCAGCGTCGAGGTCATCTCGTCGCGTACAAACGTACCTCGCTCAAAATGAGAGGTCTATGTGTCCCCTCTTGACACTCCACAAACTCGTGAGTCCGAAGCGCCATTCCTTCGCGCAAACTCGTGACCAAAAACGCATCTGCCACGGTCAGCAACGCGAGATATTGGCTAAACGTGACTTCTTGTGTGTGCAGGAAAACGACGGGCTGGTATGTCAGTGTCGAAAATGCGGCATTCACGCGAGCGACCGCATCCGAGACACCGCCAGCGAGTTCGTTGGACTCGGTCGTTTGCAGCGCCACTTGAATGAGAACGACCTATGGCGTACAAATATGTGAGAGACGTGGTCGATTGTACCGCATCGACACACTACCTTTCCCTGGAACTCGGGTCTCTTCTTCAAAAATTGTTCAAAGGCGTCAATCTTATGCCTGACACCCTGTGATAATCGCATATGAAGACATCACAGGTATTATAGTCTTAGACACGCACTTGGACCTCATCGAGCTTATCCCGCCCGACGATCATCTTCATGCCAGCATAGCGCTGCCTGAGAAGCTGAACCCAATACTGAACATCAGGTTCGCGTCTATTCTATCGCGTCAGCGTCCCCACTGGCGCCAACATGGGCCCATCGGAGAAGATATGGAACCTACTTCTTCTCACGCAGCGCACCGACGTCGATACCCATGGGAAAGACCCCAACGTCGACGAACCGGCCTTTATGAGGCCCGGCACTGCCCCCAAAGGTACCTTCGACCTGGATACCCTTTGGGAGGGCCTCGAGGGCAAGGATACGGCTAACAGTCTGTCTAAAGTGACGGGCATGGCTCGCGGTTTGGAAGCCGACGAGATCGGCTGCGAGGATGCCACGCAGGAGAGACTCGCGAACGGACAAGCACCGAAAGATCTCGGACGAGGGGAAAGCGACGTGGAGGAAGAAGCCGATGGGGGCGTTGGCGAGCTTGGGATGAGCACGGAGGAGTGCAGGAAGGAGCATGAGATGATAGTCATTCACCCAGACTGGAAAATAAGATGAGTAGGCATGAGAGGGAAGGAAAGAGGGTGCCGACTGATGTCGCCTTCGCGGTAGTTTGCGATGATGACCTCTGCAAAACGGTTGTTGACGGACATGTATTGCTTGAAGGACGCGCTCTCGTAAAAGAGTTTCGTCTTGGGGGCATCTGGGACCGCATAATGCAAGCAGGGCCAGAGCACCTGAAACAGAGGATCAACGCGTGAGACTGAAGAGAACGGGGCGGGACGAACCTGGTGACAAAACTCGTCGTAGCAACTTTCAAACTCTGCGTCCGGGATCCAAACAGGGACGCTGCCACACAACTGGCGCATCCTTGCATCGATACTATCGCGTAGATCCGGGCCGAATGCGTCCGTGCTGTTGCCGAGGGTGCCAACCCAAAGTTTCTGAGACAGTCTGTCCTTGACGCTGTCGATGGCGTTCTTGAGGCCACCATTGCAATGGGAGTTAGGTGCGGTGTGCCAAGAAGGGTAGCCGTCACTGGTTGGGGAAGGGTAGCCATCACCGGGACGACGGGAAGAGGAGCGGGACTGCTTGCGCTGAAGACGGGCCGTATGCTGCACGTCTGTGTGGGTCGTCTGGAACTTGCGTGGCCAGTACGAAAAAGTAAGGGAGCGGTCGAGAGTAGTCGCCGGGGAATCACGTGGACCGGGACCTGCACCGTTGGTGGGGGTGCCATTTGACGTCGGGCCTGCGATGCTGGCGAACTTGGAGAACGGGTTGTTCGCAGTCTCGTTGGGAGGCGAGGTGAGGGGCGTGGCGGCGCGGGACTAGTTAAGCGAGCGGGTGAGCCGGAAGGGGGAGGGGATGTGTTAGGGGGCGTACCTTGAGGTCCTCGACGATACTTTTCAAGGGGGAATTTCCGCCGAGCGACCGGGAGGGTTTGTGGTGATGGAAGGGCGGATTTGAGGGCGGGGTGGGCTTGGCGACGAGTTGTGATGGTTCTTGTGCATGGATGCTTGGAGTGGGGGGGTTGGACTCGCCGAGGACGGCGGTGGTGGGGAGGAAGAGGGAGGCGATGATGACACGGTGGTTGCGTAGGGAGTTCATCGTCGGGGACGGTGGCGAGTATCAAAGCGGCATGATGAGGAGGAGGGCTATGACTATTTATTGTGAATGGGGCGGAGCTGATACATAATTACTTGGTGTAAAACTGGCGAACCTCGCTCGAACTGGTAATAGTGCAGATGGCTGATTAGACCAATGGCACGTTCGTCTGCTCCCCCTCCGGAAGCGCGCGGAACGGCTCCGTCCGATCACGACCTCGCCGCATCATGAAACGAGTCCACCGCGTCGTCCACACGCTATGCGTCGCATCCACAACGGGGTGACTCGTACGTACTCGCACACGACATCGAGAATTACACGGTATGAGGCCAAATGGACCCTTGGCGAGGTCGATGCTTGAGCTGATGACCAATGGGGAATTTCCGACGGTTACTGTTCCTATATTACCATCAGGCCGGGCTTTCCCACTGAGGCTGTACTCCATAGCAAGTCGCTATTTTGAATGTCCTATGGAAAGCACGACAAATATAGTCACGCAATGCCTGGAGCAGAAATTGGGATATCATATTCTCCAAACTGAAGGTGTTGATGACGGGCACAGCGGTACGCACAATTCGCATCCGATAGTCCGATGTTTCACCACTTACATGTTCTACGGCAACCCAAACAGAGCAAAAGTTCCTTGCCGAGACCCGCCTGATCAAATATCATCTCCATGCAGGTTCTGAGATCACTCGCAACAAAAGAACCCATCCGTCGACGCAGTAGTCGTTTGCTCACACTAGATACTATGGCACATGCCATCCATGTGTTTGGGGATATCCCAATGCACGTGGAAACCACCAGAAATGGAAACACTACAAGGGGATTGGGCCGGACGGAACGTGCACGGGTAAGGATGGACAGGGGGTGGTAGAAGAAGGAAAAATGAGACGATCTACTTACAAGCAATGGTCCGCCTTATATAGTCGATGGGGGATGACATCGATGTACTTGTCGACTGGAATGGCATTCCATGACGTCGTGTCGGCAGTCGGCAGGCAGGCTTATGGCATGTGCAAACCACTTCAGAATCACCTGGACAGCTCCACAGAAAAAAAGGGGAAACACCAGTATTCTCACTATTGATTTAGCTTCAAATTTTTAAGAGCCGACTTGTATATATATTCAAATTCTTGTGCGGGTGTTGGAGACTGTAAGTGCAAATGTGGTGATGTGGTACACAAATACATTTTGTGGGAAAATGGATGGGCTAGGATTGTAAAGACGCAGAAACACTCACAGGTTTGGCAGGTGCCAAGTCCGGGCGTTCTTGTTCAACCTTATCAGTGTCCTTGGGCTTTGGAGGGGGGAGGTGTCCCAGGATCATAACACGGGTTGTGGGCTTGCCAAGGGGAAATGCCAGAACGATCGCGTAGACGCCCGTCGACGAGACTGAAGGTGTAGTAAGTGGATGGCGGAATAGGAGACATCGTTTGGGCCATGGTGAGCAGGCGTGAATATATAGCATATCCAGCGTGTGCGTCACTTGCCGCGTCTGGGGGGAGACCAAAATGTTCATGTGAGCCACACACGAAGTTGGAGACGATAAAGCTGCCCCGCCTACATTCTTGTTGAGATGTATTTAGATATTTCTCCCAGTTGCTGCGTTGTACCTTCCCCTTTGAGAGGATGACTTGTTCATAGGTCTCGACCAAACGCGCCAGGCCAAGCGGATTGGTGTATTTCCCCTTCCATCGGGCTTTGTCGACGGTGCGGGCAAACAGGGAGAGTTCGACGCAATTGCGGACGGACAGACCGTAATCCTGGTATAGCTTTGCGCAATCGTCTGGTGAGGAATGAGGCGAGAAGGCTGAGCATTTGGGAGGGATGACGTACTTTGGATACTGACGCCTGCCTTGATCCATGAGGGTGAGCTCAGTAGCTCGACTAACCGGGTCGGAATGTCTGAAAACGGAGTGTCAGTGAAGAAGACAGAGCCGCAGGTGGCAGGGCAAATACGTGTCATGTGATGGATATGAAGGAGTATTACGATATCTGCGGTTGCGAGCTGCACGAGGGCGACCGGGTTCTCTGGTTGGCCCTTGCGGAAATTGGGACGCCATTCGAGGTCGAATCCGATGGGACCATGTGGAAGGCGGGCGAGAAGGGCATCCGCCTCATGGTGGTTCGTGACGTAGAACAAGGCAGGGCTGATGGTGCGGTCCCGCCAGGAGTACTTTGGGAGGCAAGGGGGACCGTGTAGCTTTGGGTCGTGCATGGTGGAGAATGGACAGTCCCGGAGTGCTGGCAACGGTACTCGTGATAAATACGGTGCGGAATGAACAGAGTCGTGATTAGCCAAACGTGCGACTCTGGATGAATGGCCCCTGTTGAAGAGCTCGGGTGTGAACTTGGTGAGCTCAGGCAGATGGGGGGCTCAGTCGAAAGATTCGAGCTGGGGACTCCTGTAGTGTGGTCGAGCTGTTATACCCTACTACTCCATTGACTGAGTAATCCAATAGATTACTGATACGATCGTATTGATTCTGTGGCATTAGCCCCTTGGCCGGGTGTGGCTTCTACACAGCTTGTGAAAATTCTTGAATAACCTGACTTATTTGGTCAGCCCCATTATCATTCCGACATGGCTGACGTTTTCACTCGGCCCAGTGTCATGTCTGGTTATGACTGATCATGATTACTTTCCTGTTACTAACCTGATGTCTGGTTTGGCTATATATACTTGGAACGCTCAGGTAAGCTACCCCTAGTTCACCCCCAGCACTCAACACTCAACTATGAAGAAAACGTATCTCAGCTTCATCGTCGACCAATGGTCCACAGTACCTCCCGTCGAGGACACGGATCTCAGTGGAAAAACGGTTGTCGTTGTCGGCGCCAACGTAGGTATCGGCTTTGAGACCGCGACACATTTCGCACGTATGAATCCAGCGAAGCTCGTGGTTGCCTGTCGCAGCGACAGCAAAGGTAAAGCGGCCGTTTCAGGTATGTCGTGTCTCACGCCACATCAGGCTGGAGCCTCGCTTGATGCTCACCCCTTTCAAGCGATCGAATCGGCTACTGGATTCAAGTCATGCGAGCCGCGGATCGTCGACTTAGCTGACTTTTCCTCTGTGACCAGCTTTGCGGAGGGGTTCCGACGTGAATATGATCGTTTGGACATACTAGTCATGAACGCCGCAGTTTTAGCCCAGGAGTACCATGAAACTGTTGATGGGTGGGAGTCAGAGTGAGATTGATTTCGTTGCGTCTGCTGGACGTCTGGTGAACGAGCACGCAGTCTCCAAGTGAACCACCTCGGCACTTCTTTTCTCTCGTTGCTTCTACTCCCCCACCTGGTAGACACGGGGAAGAAATTCGGGAGCACCTCCCGTTTGGTAATCGTCAGCAGCGAAGTTCACTTCTGGGCAATTATTCCAGAAGACGTCCAAGGGTCATCTAACCCGGTAGCGAGACTCAACAGCCACAGCTACAGGGATCGTTCGTAGGTCATCATCGCACGCTTGAAACTGTATCATCTGCTCAAATACACCCTTCAGAGCCATAGGATATCGCTACTCTCAGACGAAACGTGAGATTCCATGCCGCTCTCATTCTACTTGATAGTTAATGGGCCAAACTTTCATAGTCTTCAATTTGTTCTTTGTACGCGCCTTGCAGGACCGTTTACAGTCTATCACACCGTTGACCGTCAACGCTGTCAACCCGGGCTTTTGCTACTCCACTTTGAGGCGGAGTTTCCAAGGTTTGGTCTTGAACGTGCTGAATGTCATTATTGAGACCCTCTTGGCCTGGACATCTGAGCAAGGCAGTCGTCAGGTCATATATGGTGCTATTGGCGAGCGACACAATGAGGACCATATGAAAGGGGCTTTTATTAGTAAAGCAGCGGTTGTCGAGCCATCTGATTTTGTGATGAGCGAGGAGGGAAAAAAGATGCAGGATAATGTTTGGGTGAGTGTGCGCCTGTACTATGATCTAGCTGTGATATTAACCTATCTTGTTACAGAGGGAAACCCTTGAGATATTGGCGAAGGCAGCACCGCAGTTGAACCATATTGCCCAAGAGTATCTCATTTAGATGACAGAAAGATGGTTACACTTTGTCTTATCAAAGAATCTATGTCTGAGGTACATGGGATTTTCTTTTCTACATACACAGAGACAGGGTTAGAATGCAAGCAAAAGACATGGCCAAGGACCTGTTCAACATTGGGATACTAACATTCTAATCATTATGATACTCATGTGTGCACAATTTCCACTTGTTAGCTTACCAGCAGTATAAACTTTCTCTATGCCACAGCCAACAACCTCTGCAATGCAGGATCACCCAATACTTTTGAGGTCTCTTCCAACAATATGTTGCATTCTGCATCAGGTTTATCCATTCCTTAGGGTATAATCAATGAAAGAAAGTAGAAGTGAATATATACAAACTTTCCAACTGCACCTGTGCTTTTGGAGGAAAATTTCCCTTACACAATTCCCCCCATATATTTCTGTTGTCAAAATTCTCTTGAGCATGCTTCCTCTGCTTTTTGACTTGATCCTTTGGAGGTAATTTTAAATATTCAGGTTGGAATGCCTGTGTCACAAGAGCATCCCATTTAGTAAAGATCACCACAACTGGCACTAGTATCCAAACCAATCAGCTTGGGAAGTATCATCAATGAGAGTTCATTACCATTTCTAGTGTTACACTCATCAAAGAACTTTTTCTCTGCAGAACTGACAGCATGATGAAACTGGTCCATTGGGATACAGTACCTGTTTAGATTGCAGTAGTATCCATAATCCAATCTAACAATCCCACTCACCATATGGCATGGATCTGTTTCTCAGGAAAAGTCATATTCACATGCTCCATGATGAATTTCTTCATATTCTCAAACTCGTCCTTAAACCTAGCCTCGAAACTAAGAGAGACATGGAAAACAAATTTCCGGTTGCTTTTGAAAAGCACCTCATGATCGATATTGTGTCGTGCCTGTTGTGGAACGTGAGGTGGCCCTATGATGACATTTACGACAGCCATGACGCTCACCTCACTTGGCCCCTTGGTCCCAGGTTCGACCTGACCAAATATTATTGGCATCGGCACCCGATTGAATATCTTAGCTGGGTAAACTGAACCTTTTCCCCCTGATTACCGTAGATCTCTGGACCTTCGGTCGACTTGCAGGCTCTCTGAAGGATGGTCATCTTTCCAGAACCCTCCCTGCCGATGATGAGGATTCTGATTCGCCCCGATTTCTCCACGGGATCCGAGTCAACACCGGGGATCTGTGCTCCGAAAATGCTTGAGTTGTCAGAGTTCAAGAGAGAGGGTCGGTGACCTGTTGCTCGGCCATATCTGCCGATTCAGCGGGCTTTGGAGGATCACTCGTATTTTCGCCCGAGTTGTCGGGGGATGTGCCGGGTTGGTGTCGCCCACCAGTAATACAAGATTGGATGCGTTCAACTTTTTTCTTGATGGCGCCCTTCATTTCGAGGGGGAGTTAGAGAGTAGATGAAGATGAAGATGGTCGTGGGGGTTGGGATTGCAGTTATAGGCTATGGCGGAGGTTGTCCAGGATATACTACTTTTAGTATACAGCGGCCGCAAGTCCCGCTGGCCATACCTTTGTGCATTGCCAACACGGCAGCGAATCGTCCCGCCATAGAACCAACCAGACACACGATCTGTCTCTGGCTCGAGCCTGTCAATGAAGAGTCGGGCGGAGCCAAGCCGGCACGCGGAATTGGTGAGTGCCGTCATCGGTGCAACGCTCGGAAGGGCTGACCACCACGGGTACACGCAGTTCCTCTTCGATCCGACTCAGAGTTGCTCTTCATCGAAGAGGATGGCTTCTCCGACCTCGCCATGGTTTTGATCCTGAGGCAGGCAATGCACCTCTCGCCTTAACCGCATATGACTTTGCAACCGTCGTCATAGCGGTCAGTGGTGTAGTCCCGTGGGGCAGCGCAAGAGAGCCGTTATCGAGGGATCTTCAAGCGAGAAGACACCACTCGTCCGAAGCAGCCAGATACTGACAGCCGCATTTGTGATTTTCCTATCACAGCCATGCTACAATGTCGGGACACCCTGTGAAGCGCATCACGCATGACCTTCTCCATATTCGGGTCGTGCTCACCGGTCCCCGCCTCGCCCATGGTGCGTTGGTGCTGCCGTTATCAGCCTCCTTGGCTCTTCGTGTATCATAACCGAACCAGTCATCAAAAGCTTAAGCATCCTCTGGGCACCTCGGCTCACACATTCATCACGGGTCCATACCTACACGTCCTTCAGCTCCTCTGTTTCTCTCGTCTGGCATCGAGATCGGATACAACATGGACCTGGGGCTACATCCTGGCTCGTGCCCGGCATGGCGTATCGTCCAGAACACGTAGGGACACTTGGAGCATACCATTGGGACGGTAGGCGCCTGCATGAACAGGGATTGTCCTTCGTATTCTCAGGAACCCGTCATTTCCAGAAATGTGCTTGGTGAGTCCGTCAGGATGCCAACCAAGCAAGGATGCACACTCCTCGCGCGATCTCTTGTTGGACGTCCGATATCCTGTATCCTTGTCTATCCAGTGACCAAGTGCTTCGCACCAACCTCGTCTGCTTCTTAGTCCTTACGTCCCGTTCACTTCAGATGTCTCATCACCAGTCATTGTGAGGTCCCGACAATCGAGCCACTGGCGTATATGTTATCCCTTTACTTGGATCAACCTCCGAATAGCTTGCGCAACAATGAGCGGTTTATCTTGGGGACGCATCATGCCGAGCGCGTTGGAATCATGAGAACTTGTGACTTTCCCTCCCGTGCTTCTCTACCCAGCGTAACAGCCTGCACTGGTTTGTCTTGGAGTCGTACTACCGCATTCTACGCCAACAAGCTCGAGTACTCTTTCCGTTGATGACTGATAGGCAATATGCACGACCTAAGAATATTCACCAGGGACCAAATGAAAAGCGATACGATGGCGACTCGGATATTGTTGCAGAATTTTAATTCTTCTCACACATCAACGTATGACGTGTTCAAGGGAGAGCTCACCTTTCCTCCCGTGTCTATGCGCCTCAAGGGCCTCAACCATGAACCGTTCAGATCCGAGGTGACGGGAAAAGTGCGTCCCCACCCTGCTATAATGGGTGCTGCAGTAACATGGAAAGTCGGTCCAGGCGAACAGTTTGCTGCAATAGGTTGTGAAAATTCAAATTCGTCACTCACAGCAACTGACTATCTCATGTCTGAACGCTTTGATGCGCTCGCGACCAAGGGGCACCTCAAACGTCGTCTTCTCTTCAGAGCTTTCAGTTTCAGTTTCGAATATGAGATAGTCTACAATCCTGTCGCACTGCAGTCGGCTATTGAGGGTGATACATATAAACAATTTGAGATTCCGGGTGATGACAATCCACACAAATCTATACCGCCCGGCAAGGATTGGGTAACGGGGTGCAACGTATGTAGATGATACCTGACTGGGAAGATGTCGGCACTTGCACTGCCAGTGGTACGCGATCGTCCGTAAGAGCGGAGCAACATAGCGTGGTTGCGCGATGGGCATGGGCATCGAGGAGATCGTTTATTGACAACGAATTGGAGTTGTTTTTAAAAGGTAATTTCCATAGGAGGAAGAAGGAAGCAGGCCGGTTGCTCCCCCACCCACTGGGTTCAGGAGTGGTCTGGTCCTTGAGAGTTGAAACGGCCGGGAGAGCTTTTTTTAAATTCGTTCTATCACCGAATCAGGCAAAGGCCGCACCTTGCCGTTGGTAGCATCGTAAGAGTGCTATGATATTTGATGCACTTCTACCGCACAGTATCCGGAAAGGTGAATGTGGCCGTGCAAATGCCAGTCATATTTCGAGATGCCGCAATGGTATCATGGACAGGTTGAGACGAAGCAATTAATCTCGTGTACATGTGTTTGTTTGTTTGCGTAAAGTTACTACCGCACCGCCTCCGCATACTGCACGATGCAACCGTCACTCATTCTACGCTCAGGCAGGTCAGCTTGGAAAGGTCTGTTCTTCTTATAGGTCATTGATCAGCTCTAATATACTTAATAGGTCCATACTTTGTGGCTTTTTCAAATCTAAAGCAGGCGTTGGAGGACAATATCCCGATACGGACAAACGCACGGGCTTGTACCATCCTACCAAACTTCGTCGGGTGAGCGGG
>JBBPMH010000184.1:0-25030 GCA_038090235.1 Pulveroboletus ravenelii | reverse complement strand
CCAGGAATATTTCCTTTCACTTGACCTGCAAACATGAACAGTGTCCGATTTCTGGTACACAATGGCAAAGACTATGTCCCGGTGGCGGTCACTCAAGACATGATTGGACACAAACTCGGTGAATTTGCCCACACGAAGAAGCGGTTCACTTACAAGCGAGTGTTTTCTCAATGTTTGGCTGACTTGCGACTCACCTTTGGACCTTAGGGCAACAAAGAATCGATGAGTGGTCGGCGACGGTAGTGTTGCCATGCGCCTCATTTGACACTGGCTATTTTTTCCCTGCAAGTTCCCCAGGGATGCGTGATTACCGACGGGCAGTTTTTCCCGGCGTCGGAACAGAAGACTGTTCGTATCATGGATGTAGATGGCCCGCATCTGCCCGGTCTTGAATGCTTAGTCCAAGTACATAATCTCGTTTTGTGTGATCAGTTACCGTGGTGATGTGTTTCTGCTGGCGGGTACATCCGAGCTGAGCCGTGACCATATCTTTGCTGCGTCTCCATTCAAAGTTCGAACCTGTTTCAGACCGTCTATAATCTGCTCTACCCTACTTGTATCTTTCCCCGCGTTCGTCGTCTGTTGCTGCGAGTAATCGCTTCATAACGGTCTTCTGCTCGGCTCCACTGCCCCCAACTGCCCGCTGACTAGAACCCCACGCCTCCAAGCCTCGTGCTTTAATCTCTGAATGGACGATGGCCTTCAATGCTGCCGGGACGAACTTGACTCCTTCCAGACCTGCACCGCAGGCACCTGTGCGGCGAACAACGGATTCTCCATTGCCATTGCACTACAATAACGCACTCCAGACATCGGGCTACTCCGCATCGTTCACATCCGGCTCATCGTACGCTACAGATTACACCGGGATAGGCGGATCTCCAATCCGGTACTCAGACGCATCGATGAATGTTCAGGTGGTTCGGAATGGCGTCGTCAGCTTAAAGGAGGAGGGTTTTGCCAGTTTCATGTTCTTGAGAAAATGGCTGGTCTTGAAGGGAGAATCACTGGCTATACATAAGGCCGAGGTGAGTCGGATCAACTCTCTTCGCTTGCCCAGATCGCTCCCTTCGTCCACTGACTGATATACGTTGGATAGACATCCCCAGCACAAAGCGTAATTATGTTGCACGATATAACGAATATCGAACGTGTAGATTTGAAGCCATATTGTCTACTGCTGGAGACAAAGGACAAGCGATACCACCTTGCCCTCAAAAACGACGAAGAGCTTTACGGTTGGCAAGATGACATCTACTCCCGGAGCCCGCTGATGGGCGTCAGCAACCCGACGAATTTCGTGCACAAGGTCCACGTCGGGTTCGATCCCATTTCTGGCGCCTTCACCGTACGTTCGTTAGATCTGCTCTCTTGAACTCGATGTCTGATCTTATTCCCTCTTGTTGGGTGCTAGGGCATGCCCGAGCAATGGAGCAAGCTCCTCACGAAATCGGCAATCACCAGGGAGGACTATGCAAAGGACCCGCAGGCCGTTCTCGACGTGCTCGAGTTCTATACCGATCACCAGAAGCGCGAACTCGAAGAGATGGGCATGGGCATGCCTTCCGCCGCACGGTCTGCCTCAGCTAACTCGGCCGGCTCGTCGCTCGCTCCATTCTCGGTCGATGGCACCCCTCCCCCACGGTTCAACGCCGGGACAGGTCTCGGCGGTTCAACCATCGGGAAGATCCCCTCTCCCCTCGATGCCCGCCCTCCTGGGCCAAAGCGCCAGGAAAGCGCACCCGCCGAAACTTCGAGCACGTCCCCACAAAATGGTCTTTCCCCCACCGCGCTCGCTGCTGCGCGTGCCGCGGAACTGGTCAGCAGCTCGCATACCCAGCACGCACACACTATTTCCTCTGTGAGTCAGGGGACAGGAACGCGTCCACAGATTCCGCCCATGCTGCAGGCGTCGACGTCCTTGCAACCGAGTCGACCTGCGCCGCCTCGTCCGTTGTTAACAGCGACGCGTCCTGCGCCTGCTGCTCCTAAACCAGCTGTTCCCGATCATACGCCATCTACGGCCGATCTACGTGCGAGAGCACACGCTCGTGGTGGGCCCGACGGCGCAGGCGCGCCAAAGCCTTCTTTGGATGTGCAACCCTCTACGGATGCATTCAGAGACAGGGAGCGTGAACAGCGAGAGCAACGGCGGAGGGAGGAGCGCGAGCGAGAGAGAGAGAAGGAACGTGAGCGGGAACGAGAACGAGAATGGGAGAGGCAGCAAGCCAGGGAAGAAGCTGAGCGTCCTA
This sequence comes from Pulveroboletus ravenelii, assembly GCA_038090235.1. Lineage (NCBI taxonomy): Eukaryota > Fungi > Basidiomycota > Agaricomycetes > Boletales > Boletaceae > Pulveroboletus > Pulveroboletus ravenelii. Next base: position 22,778 of record JBBPMH010000184.1, on the reverse strand, counting down.
CTGTCGCCCCACCCGGGTCGGGGCCAGCAACCATGCATCCAGCGACACAGGCAGCTGGCGTGACCGGACCACCCTTGGTGAAGCCATTACAGCCGGTGAAGAAAAAGGAGGTGCCTCCCCCTGATGTTACCGTTACAGCTCCCGAAAGTGAGGATTCCGGCGTCGCTGAGGCGGCTAAGAAGCTCGAGAAACCAAAGGAGAAGGAAAAGCGCATCAGCACTATGACGGAGGCTCAGATCATGGAGAAACTTCGTTCGGTCGTGTCCGAAGATGACCCGAAGACGCTATATAGCAAGATTAGGAAGGTTGGCCAAGGGTGCGTCTGCAGCTTATTGGTCTTAGTTGAGGGTGTTCATCTATGTGCCATAGTGCATCCGGACACGTCTATGTCGCAAAGACTCTATCCACTGGTAAGAAAGTAGCCATCAAAGAGATGGATCTCTCCCACCAACCAAGAAAAGAACTTATCGTGAATGAGATCCTGGTTATGAAAGAGTCGCAGCATCCCAATATCGTCAACTTCCTAGAGTCGTACCTTGTCAAGAACACTGAGCTCTGGGTGGTCATGGAGTACATGGAGGGAGGCGCACTCACTGACATCATAGAAAATAACGCGCTAGAGGAGGACCAGATTTCTAGTATATGCCTAGAAGTGAGCGCCTCCGATGAACCCTTGGATCGATTGATCTCATCGCTACTTTCAGACGTGTAAAGGGTTATGCCACCTCCACAGCCAGTCCATCATCCATCGTGACATAAAGTCCGACAACGTTCTCTTGGATGCAGAAGGTCGCGTCAAGATCAGTACGTGTCGACAACCGCACTTGGCCTTCACCTTTCTCTAACCGTCTCTCAGCTGATTTCGGTTTCTGCGCCAAACTCACCGATCAAAAGTCCAAACGGGCGACCATGGTGGGTACGCCCTACTGGATGGCGCCCGAGGTCGTCAAGCAAAAGGAGTACGGCGCCAAAGTCGATATTTGGTCGCTTGGTATCATGGCAATCGAAATGATTGAGAACGAACCGCCGTATCTGGATGAAGAACCGCTCAAGGCGTTGTACCTGATCGCCACCAACGGCACGCCGACGCTGAAGAAACCGGAGGCGCTCAGTAAGGAGCTCAAGAGTTTCTTGAGCGTATGTCTGTGTGTCGACGTGCGAAGTCGAGCCAACTCGAGCGAGTTGTTACTGGTCGGTCGTTTCCTGTCATACACGCCCTCTTCCTCTGACCGAGACATTTTATCTCGCAGCATGATTTTTTGAGGAAGGCGTGTGCACCGTCCGGGTTGGCGCCGTTGTTGCGGTTCAAGAAAAAGCAGCAGACCCCGTCATCGTGAACCTATCGCACCGACGCCATTTGAATCCGGCCTTGCCTTTTTCTTGCATATATATACACACACTTGACCCCTCCCCCTCTCCCCCTTGGGTTCCTCCATGGCGTCCACATCGACGGCTTGGATTTCTCCACGCTTATCCGTCTCCGTTCCGCTCCCATCCGACTCCGATCATACCTTGCCCCATTGTATTTTACCCGGACCCGAAACCACATCGAATTCTCCGACACCCTTTTTTTTCATCCGATCCATGGTCCTATCTTTGGGCGTCACGAGTGATGTGTAGGCTCGCGCGTTTGTGTTCTTCCCCTCTCTCTCCTTTCTGTGAAGCGTAAGGACCCCCTGATCGAACGTTTGAGTACCAACGATTGTCTATTGTAATTACGGATCTTTTTCTTTCATATCATCTACCAGTCGGACGAGGTGTGACGCGCGCTTTTGAGTTTTAGGCATGCCTTGATATACATCATAGGTAATTTGTAATCGACCTCAGTGGCTTTCCGAAGTCTACCGAGTACAAAAGAAGGAAAAAGGTTGCGAAGAGCGGATTGTGGGGTGGTGATACCTTGGAAAACGCAACGAAAATGTGACATGAGTGAAACGAACATGAACGTGCATAAACAGACGACATGGTGGCACAATACGATTGTTGAGTGAGCCACCACGGTGGATGAGTACCAGTACCAGCGACAACACATGAAAGAAGACGAGGCAAGGATGAATATGCATGGATTGCGTTAATGGAGTGGGATGAGGCGCATGCTGAATGGACGACGACAAGGGAAACAGCGTCATGTATGGATCGTGAGTTTCTGCATTAGTCAAAAAAGAGAGCTGCAAAGCCATATGGAAGATAAAGCTGTTTGGCGAGTGGGATGATGGTCATGGCATGGAGGACGACATTGACGGTCATGGTCATGGTCATAGTGGTCGAGGAGGAGAGCGTACAACGCGACCTGCTGCACGGGCTCTCAAAACCGTCCAGCAGCCAAAAGTCGGTAGAGCATGTTCGCTTCCTCAAATCGGGAGTTACGCAGTGTGAAATGTGCCATCTCGGTCGTGTCGGCGTCTGAAGCCGCGTCCACGATCGAAACCCTCAGCAAAGAGGCATAAAAGCGACAGAGCTAGACACAAGGCACGACATATGTATCGTAAGCACACAATCGAGAAGTCGACGTAACCAAATGACGTGATAGCCACCCACATTTTGAACACCCTTTGGAAAGCGATCATCACTGATGAGCCCTTCTCGTTCTGCTTTCTCGGCGTTGTCTAACCATTTGATGCTTTCATGAATAAACTGTCCGAGAACCTCGACGCGGACGATATCGGCGATGGTTGTTTTCCCCCCTGTGGCGGGGTCGATGATGATGGACGTATCCCTAAGTAAGCGGGCGAGAAGATCGAAGGAAGGCAACGTCGGAGGAAGATTTGCCAAGACATCTAGATAGGGGTAAAGTCCTTGTGACTGAGTGTTAGCGGCGGTCAAGAGCGCCAGAAAAAGTTGATAGGCTAGATTAGGATTATTAGCGACAATGGATGGCAAGTCCATCGACGTTATCATAGGAGGCGATGTTAGGTTGGGTATCATGGGCGTCAGGATCTGTGGGATGTACGATGTGAGGATGGGTTTGGGGGGGCTCTCAAAAAACTCATACCCGTTGTTCCGTAAGCGTGAGTACACGATCGCGAGCTGCTAGGAGCAGCTTCATACCTTGAGCAATCCGCTCCTTCTTTTCGTCCTCTTCAGGCGTCACTTGTACCTCAACCTGTGCCGGAGAAGGAGGCCTGGGTTTGAAAGCCTGCACAGGTGTGTCGCCTTGCCCTTGTTGGGCAGTGATACCCCTGAACGTAGATATAAGAAGACTACTACCCAATATATATCGCTACTTACGGCTCAACCGTGCTCCTTTCCGTAAAGTTCTCTTCGTCCAAAAACAGATTTGAAGCTCTAAGCTCAGGGAGAAGCGGGGACCTGGCTAGTGTGCTAGGAGAATAGGGACCAATCTACAAAAATGTCAGTCGCGTGTGTGACAACGAGGGAGAAGGAAGGCACATCGTTTCCATCCCCTTTAAGAATCTTCCAGAGGACCCATACTAGCTGTTCGTGGTCGCTGAGGCCACCTTCGGTGGCGATTGTGATAGCATAACCCCTCTCTTTTAGGAAGGTAGCATATAGAGCAGACTTGAACGGATTAAGAGAGATCGGATAAGGGGCGTAGATTGAATACAAGATGAATGAAACGAGAATGCGTTGGGCGAGCTGAGGTTATGGATGAAGGTGACGTAGTGAATAAGGGAGATGGACGATTGGCGCAAACAAGGTGTACTAACTTCGACAGAAGAACTGAGAAGGGGCAACAACGCGTCAAGAGCCAACTGAAATCGCGCGGTGGGCTGTACGAGCTGAGAGAAAGCCTGTGCAGCTGCGGAACAAGGAAGGGTATAAGCGCGGACTAGGAGATGTGCAACGGACGCCCAGACGGGGTCCCCTGAACTGATCTGACCCGGGAAAGTTGGAGATAAAATATTTGAGGCTGTAGAGGACTTTGGAAAGAGTCTCGAGCCAGCCACGACTTGTGTGCTGACCCTGCTCGCTGTCGATAACGGCGACGAGGAGGTCATCATCCATAACCAACGTGAGGAGTCCAATAACCGCTACGTCTCACATATTATTTGTCATTGTATGTTGTCTGTGGCACCAGCATAATATATCAAAGTAGCTAGCCAATCAAGGCTTGTTATTTTTACTTTCTCTCGGGTATCAGCGCTTATTTACTCGGCCGAATTGTCACCAGTCTCAGCAACACACAACGCTTTAATGAGGATATATTTCAGGCTCAAGCAATGTCAAGGATCACACGCACGAGGACTTGTGATGCGACACACAAGTTGGCCTGGCGTAGTAAAAAGTAGCTGTTTTTTCCCTGATAAATAGTATTTTATCTTATAACTATACTTTACACACCAGGCTTGACCGTGGGTTTGAGTATTCGGACTTCGGAGTATTCGGACTAGATCTGTTTACTGTTGTTTGTGTCTAATCAGCGCGTGGTATAATGATCGGTACACAAGGCTTCTTCTCCAGCAGTAGCATGCACGGACCAGCCTGATCCCACCCTCTGTCTTGGACCGTTACCATGCCCGCCATCCGCAGTGTTAGCCCAAGATCATCTACAGATTCTCAGGTCAGAAGTGCCCTGCTTTGCAGCTTCATCAGTCTCACTGACCAATCATTCAATCACGCAGTCCATACTTCAACATTCCTACTTTATTGCGGCGGCTGTCATCCTGTTCGCTCTGGTCGTTCTCAGGTGCGTCTCATACAACAGCACTCTCACATAGATCTGACGCAGCAGTGTTCAAAGATTCGCCGTTTTGCGACGGCGCAATCAGACATATTCTGATTTCTTTCGAGTCCGTAGCAGTGCTCGATATGCATACGACCCATATCCCGCGAATGACTCCAGCTATGGCTCAATGTACCATGGCTTGCAACTAGCTCCGCTTCCAGCTGCGTACCGCCCAGATCGCAGAATACATGCTGCAGATATCGATGCAGGTGGCCGCCGACTCGATCCCGCTGGGGAGAACTGGGATGGGAAGGACGCTCTTCCTGCATATGATAATCTTGACAAGCCACCCAAATATGCTGAGGCCGGTTGGACGCACGGGGAGCCTTCCCTACCTATGGAGCAATCACCTTCCTCACAGGGGGAACACGCCGGGATAGGACACTCGAATACCATCAACGGAGCTCCAGTGGACAGTCACCTGCTTGACCATGCCCATACTATGATAGGCGTATCCCCCGGGACCGAGGCACCACCTCCCACCCATCGCAACTCGTCTAATAGCTGACGAATATCTCGAGTCTCAATTCTTGACCCTTCTGTCCCAATTATCTCAACTGATAGTCCTTGAGGAACTATTTACCTGTTATCAATATCCTTACTCATGGACATTTGTCATGTCTAATCTATGTAATAGCCTATGGAATATTTAGTCAATAGCTGTGCGACGCAATTCTGGACGTCATGTAAATTGTCAGGCTGCCTCTTTCGTATCCCGGGTGGCCGAATCGGACTGATACTGATATACTCGGCAGGGGTGACTCATCTCATGTACTCAAATAGCTGGAGTCATCAGCTCACCGAAGGTCCTGTGACAAGATGCTCCGAAGTGAAGGACGAGTCACTGCTCAGTGCCACATATGGCGAACATATTATCGACAATTGAGCTCTTGCGTCATGGATTCCCAGCGTGCCCTCGCCATTGGACTGGACCTACAGAAGAGACGAACTAGGCAATCGAAGCGCGCCCTGCGCTCGAGTAGGTCCGAAGGCCTTGCATTGCACCTCGAATATTTCAGTACACTCCTCTATTATCTCTCGATGTAATGATTTGTCCCTGGAATGAGTCCGAATGATGTGTTGTGGAGGTGTAAGACAGGTCAGCTACCGAAGCACTCATGTCAAGTTGGGGCTGTGCACGGCAGGCGCAAATATGATGAGGACGGAACTCGGCAGAGGTCGAAGCGGCTCAGCTTGTGCTACATCGTCAACTGGGACGAAGCATACGTGTTGCGCTGAGACGACTTGCCAGATGTTGAGGTAAAACGAGAGCTGTATGGTCCAAAAATGGCAAGTGTAGTGTTCAATATCGACCACGTGGCTCTGCGGTCTGACCTGTCTGACTCGTGAACCGAAACAATAAGAGTTTCATTCTAGGGTATCTCGACACGGGCAGACAAAAAGACCAACTTGGAGAGCTGTCCCGACGCAGATGAAACACTTCGGATCAGATACGTGGCATTGTCCTGGGCATATGCTCTGTCCGCCGGCACTATATCCTTGGTTCCCGAGGTAACCAAAAGAAAGGACAGATCTAATTGTTACTTCAATATGGTTTCCTCCTCACTGCCGAAGCACATATATACGGAGGTGACGAGGTGGCCTACCTTCATCAAGTGCATCAGTCGTCTTTGCCTCTCAAGAGCTCCTACGATCCATTCCTCGCATCATGGACCTCTTTAATTCTTTCTTCTCCTCGTCAAATGTCCCCACTGAACCAGATTTGGACATGCTACCCGAGATACCAGTTGACGAGGGGAACTGGAGCACAAGTAACTATGGGTGTACCGTTGCATGATCTACAGCATGGTAAACATCCTTCCTTGTTCAAGGCTCGTAAACTGAACGATGCCTGTCTGGCAGAACTATCCCCCTCACGATTCGCAACGCCTCATCACTCTTATCGACCATCGTCACGCCCTATCCCATCATGACTCTCGCCTGTATATGCGCCGGGACGCATCATCATTTACTATTCATCCTTTGTCTGGTTTCTGTATTGCTTCTCTTCTCGGATCTCTTCGGTCTCACATTTTTGTCGCAAGACGGACATTTTTCACTTCCGATCGTGGAAATATCTACGGAGTTAGTGACTACCAGACAACCCGTTTGGAATTTTTTCGTTTGTTTGTGAGGCCCTCTATGTTACGCGCCTCTTAATCTGCGCCGTTACTTATAGCCAGCTACGACACATTCGTTTGTTCAATGCAAAACCTTTGTACTGTGGGCTTACTTTTTCGTCTGGGTGTGGTGCGAACCTTGCGACAAAAGTATTTACTCGTGCGACAAGAGAGAGAATAGTGAGGCCTCGGGCAGGAGGGGAGTTGCGAGACAGGATTGTCCCAGCAGAAATGGTCCAAATTCCTTTTTTTTTTTTGGACAAGTGTTCATTACTATGTAGCGACCGACAGAGCTAGTCCTACATAATATACTAAAGCGGTTGAGCCAAGTCGGTATCCCTGGTCAATCAGGGGACCTGGATAGTTTGATCCACTAAAACCTCAAGGTAGGTGAACCAGTCTGGTGGGAGGGATGGTAGGTCGTGGATGATAGGCGACCAAGTGTTTTCTACTTTGATTCGGGTGAGGTTTCCTGCGTGCATTGGCTAGTCGTGATGGCATTGAGCCACCGGGTGTGGTTCGGTTGGTCCAAATCTACTACTTACGTAACCCAGCTGGTGCCAAACGACACACACCTCTGGCATTTTCCAAAGCTACCACTGTCGAACGGATGATATTCCCGACAGCCCTTCAAATTTTCCGGGCTGAAAAAATCCAGAGCTGTCAAAAGCGCAGAAAGGCGAGCGTAATTTTTAGCCTAAGTCCTCGGTCCAGGCGTCATAATCGATTTGGATATCATTCCCGTTTCCAGACAGATAACCCCTTAAAGGAGTGCCGCATGGACCGCAGTGACGAGAACCCGACAGCACACGATAACACTGCCCCTGTGCAACCTATGCGATTCCACTCCATCCCGATCATCCTCACTAAACTAACGTCCAGCTGACCACCATGTCCCAAGGCTACATCGCCCTTCCACCAGAGACAATACACCACATCCTCTGCCTTTTAGACCCTCAAGATCTGATCCGTCTACGAGCAGTATGTTCCTCCTTTCTCATCTATGTTGTGTAGTACCCGAGTCCTCCCACTTTCTTACCAATGTCAAAGGTGTCCAAACTTTTCCATGCGATCATTCACGAGCCTGGCCTCTGGCGGATCGTCTACTCTGCTGCTCGTCTCCCCCTCCCACCTGGTCCCTTCCCCTGGCAGTCCACCCGCTATCTCCAGCGCACGCTCGTCTACTCGGCACACCTTGAAACCGCGTGGACCACTAAGCCACTCACGCTCATCTCGAGCAAGGTCTTCACCGGTCCGCGATCGATAGAGGAAGACCGGTTCCAATGGATCTGTGGAAGATGGCTGCTCGTGAGCAAGAACATGGAGCAACTCCGGTCACGAGATGTCGAGACGGGCTCGGAACGAGTGCTATGGGATCGTGGTTCGTTCGCAGGTTGGGGGTCAACGTCGGTCATCATCCCACAGGGTCACTTCATTTATGTTGCCGTACACCTCGGAAAGGGACGTCTTGTGGATCCGGTGTATGTCTAGCAGTGACACGTCTCCTCTTGCTGGTCCTGATTTTTTACATAGGAAACTGCTCGAATTTGTGGTGGATGATGATACTGGGAACTTGTCTGGACCGGACATGTTCGACGTCCCGACCTGGAGCTTGCCAAGGGAGGCGTTTACGCCTCGTATCCGCGTTGATAGCGGCATAGCCCCATATGCGTACATCTCCCTCTGTGCAGTGAACAGACCCAGACACTCTTTGGTGTTCGACCCGCGTCACCGACGATTCTACAAGTTTCCTCGCTTCCGGACGCGACTGGTAAGATCCGTACGACTTGGGCATCGGCAAGCAAAGACTTATTATTACTACCGTTCTCTATTTTCTTTCACGCCAGGACATCCTCTTGAATTATCGCGGGGCATGGTTACCCCACCTCGTCGAAGTCTACTTTACACGGACCCATTTCTTCGTACTCTCCCGCTCCTATCTCATTCATGGACACATCGGCGAGATCGAGCTCGTGCAGACGTTCGCCCTTCCAGCCGTCGACGCTAATCCCGAGTCGAATGACGACCCAGTTACGGATTGCCGCCCTGCAAGCTCGGTCGGCATCCGGCCCACGACCGTCCCCGAGCTCCGTCTCACCCATGAGATAGTCACGCGCGACATGGGATCGATGTGGCTTGCCCTCATCCGCGACGCCATCATCGATTCCGCGACGGGGTCGACGACGCTCCGGTTCATGCACACATATGCACCGTTCTACCCGTCTCCCGACATGCGCGTCCGACTCATTTGCTCAGACTACATCCTGCGCGCACCGCCCCACACCCGTCCCATCACGACCACCATCGACAACAGTCACAGCCACGGCCAGGGTGACGACGACAAGAACAGCAACCTGAACGCGATCGTCCGCAGCACCGAAGAGGTGCTCCCCATCACCATCGCATCGCACGATATCCTGTCCGTTCGGGGGCTGTGGAAGGGTAACTTGGTCGACGTCTCCAAGGACGGATTCGTCAGAGGCTTTTGCATGGTCGGACGGCACTCGGGGGACAGAGGCACTGATCACCCGAATGGGTTGGTTCACAAATTCGCCGTGGACGCTACGGGGGAGAAGTGCATTGCCGTCGTCGGTGATCCATCCCCGCCGTGGGGAGACCTGGATCCAACCCGGCATTACGAGTACTCTTTGGACGGGATGAGGGGGAAGATTTGGTATACGAAAGGCGGCGTGCAGGAACGGAATTCGGCGGGAGAGCTGATCGATAGGGACGTGCTCGCCATCGTCGTTGACTTTCAATAGGGCAAGTACGGATTGTGTTCGGGTCGTGGAAATACATACTCCTAACCCGATCCGGCTTATCAATCCCTGGTGTTCCATTACGTTTTTACTGAGCCGCAGAGTCATCAGGCAGGGGAAAAGCGAAACACGTACATCACGCTTGATATAGATGAGAAAAATGGCTCCACGCTTCAGACAGGTTATGCAAAAAAGGGTATATACGGCCAGGCGTGTCCATACTCCCGTGCCTCTCGCATAACCTCAAGGGGCCTCATCTATACTTCGCGGAAGCGTGCTGGGTAATCAATTGACCAAGGGCCTCGAGGGGTGTCAACATAGGGGGAGAGAACAAAGGCAAACGAACGTACATCCCAACAATCAGAGTGGGAGTTACTCGACCACAACAGAACGCTACTGTGACGAATGAACATCTGGGACAACGCATGTAGCAACAGGGAACCTACATTGGGAACATTGTTCACCGCCTGCATCAGACACCTGGATGAGTCCGGCGGTGGATATAGGATAGGAACGGCTTACCAAGGTGCCATGCTCCTTTGGTGCTCTGCAAATGTAGGAGCCCGAAGCAATGAAATTGCCATCTGGAGAGTAGGCAACGCAGAGCATATCCCGTGGAAAAGAGTACCGCGCCACTTCCCGTGCGTTCTCCAAGTCCCACACACACACCGTGTTTCCGCGAACGCCAGCCAGGAACCGACCACTAGGGGAGACAGACATGCAAACGTATGGCCACGGGTGTGCCGCAAGGATGCCAGCCGAGCGATCGCGCCAAGTACGTATTTGGGTGCCCGTGCGGGCGTCGTACATCATGAATTGCCCGTTGGCGAGGTTGTTGGCGATGACGTGTAGGCCGTCCTTGGTCCATTCCAACGAATGTGCGCGGTGCTTGATCTCGAGCGACGGTCGGCCGGTAGCCATGTCCCATATTTGTATGCACACGCCACACGCTGCGAGACGCGTGTCATCCGGGGAGAATCGTGTGCATCGGTTGTTTCCCTTCCGAGGCTCGAGAATGCAAACGCAGCTCCCGTCCGTGGTGTCCCTCACCTCCAAGCTGTCTGACATGTATTCCCTCTCAAAGGCGTACGCCAGAAAGCGCGTCCCACTGCTAAAATGAACGGCGCAATGACATCGACTGACGGCAGGTTTGTCAAACGTATGCTCGATCTGACGTGTGTTGGCGTCCCAGAGGAGGACTTGGCCACCATCTCTGTACGTGCCACCTGTGGCGAACTTTTTGCCGTCGGCGGAGAGGGCGACGGTGGTAAAGTTGGTGAAGAAGCCGACCCGGATGGCCTCGCCCTCGCGGGTCTTCTCCTTGACGTTCCAGATCTGCAATCCTGAGCCAACGACGGCAATTAATCTAGAACCATCGGGCCAGAAGGCAATACAAGGTACGGGGGACCGCAGTTCGGGGATTATTTCTTCTGGCTGGTAGTCTGTATAGTGGGAGGATGACATGGATGAGAGAACGTCGAGAGAGAGCTGTACGATCGCCGGTCAGTCCGGAGTGGAGCGGATGGTGGGCACCGCCACCTAACAACTCCATTATTCGCATTACGTCATGACACATGCTACATCAGTACCACTACCCGTACAGACATGCAATACGAGACCGACGAGCCCACCAGCACTCGGGAACGCAGGGTTTTTTTTTCTGGAGAAAGAGAGACAGAGAGTGCGGAACGGCAGAGAACATGAGTTCAATGGCGCTCAGATTTGTCTATCCTCACTACAACAGCTGAAGCTCACCTCACAGAGAGTCGACCTTGCCGTGCGTCGATCGATCGCTCAACCAGGGAAAATAATATGTCGACGGATTACGCCAGTTCCCGAACGCAAAACACGCCTGATACCTTCGCGTCAGATGTCACACGACATCGGGTCGCCGAACGACTAACCACCCACAGACCTGACCAACGTACCTCGTCCGCTAGCGATCCCGCCGCATGGAGGATTCAAAGGTCAGTCATCTACCCGAGCTCATCCGCATGGTACTTCCACTCGTCGGTGAATGTTGGTTCGGAGTTTGTACTGTGAAACATGTTCCATATTTTGCAGCGAGGTTCCCTGTCATATATTTGGCTGAGACGAGCGAAGCATCAATCCCCGCTGCTAACATGTTTGGACAGCAGCTGCTTGGGATGATGTCTGCTTTTGGGGCCTCTCACTTGTCCCTATATTCCAGTGCTGATATAGAACACAGAGTGAGTTGTGGTACAATCCCGTGAAACATTTCATTCCAGTGTGTAGGCGTTGACATAGTGTCTCGGACCTTTTTTTAGTGCCTGGACCTCACGTTCGATCGATAGTTTGCCCATGGACTTTAGGCAAACGATTAGGATCCAGCGCGTAGTGTCAACAAGGCCGTACACACTTTTTCCGTAAAATTCCATGAAGCCAGCTGACTGAATGGCCCGAGTCTGATACAGAGAGACGTTGGACAGAGTTGGAAACAATATACGGGTCCGGGCGGCCGAGTCTAGTACAGCCATTGATGCAATATATGTCAAAATACTACGATCGGGTGTTCTGTCAGTACAAGACAATATCCGTGCCGATGACTATATATTGACACTGTACCTGAGCAAGGACCTAGGTGGACAGAGTCAGCATATCAATATCAATAATAAGTGTCGCTCAGTGCTAGGGTACACGTAAGAATCAATCCAGTGCCAGGTACCACCGTATCCTACCGGCAAGAACTCGATGAATCCACCTGTGTTAGAACTGCGCAGGAACGAGCAAGCGCACGGAAGTGTCAAAGAGCCCTCTTGACATACACTCCTAGGGTCATCCAATCGAACCTCCCCTCTCCTTGTCCCAGTCGGTGTGCGGGATCATCATCGATCATACTGCATCATAGGCCACGAAACCGCCTCCCTATCCTACCCACACCATCGATTCCTATCCCTTTTGCACACAGACCCAAGTGTACCTCGGAGTAGCGGACCGTTCCCCACATGCCGCAATGTATGGCGGCACATATTGCGCCGTTATCAGGACGACGTGTTTCGATCACACCTATATCCGGGACAGCCCTCGACGCATCCATACATGGTCGCGACTTGACCCGATCTGTGGCGTTATCTCTTTCTATCAAACGAATCTGATGAGCCGAAATATGATATGATCCTGAAAAGCCCGAGCCATGGGAAGGTCGTCGGTCACTGGAAGAATCAAAGTCTCTGTTTACCCTTATTTGCACGTCGGTTCAAGGAGCGACGCTTGACTCCCGCAGCCGTGGAGGGTTTGAAAGAAGATCGAGCTAATATGCAGAGGACGTTCTCGTCCCAGTCCACCAATGCATCCACGGCCCACGGTGTTCTTTATCCGAAATGCATTCATTCATACGCGGGACTGATCACGACCCGCCCATCTCCGAACGTGGGGCAAGGAATGCTCTCCCTTGCTGACGTCATTTCTGAAACGTCGTAGCCTCGTGGGTTCCCACTGGCAGGGAAATGACACAATGGCATGTCCCTGGTGACTACATTCCGCCACTGAATATCTTGCCACGCCAAGTGGAACTGAGCACACGCAGGAACTGGGCCACACACACTCACCACATGACGACCCACGCTTCACAGAAAAGGTGCCAATGAAGAGGTACCATTTACCAAAGGACCAGAGTACAATTGGGGCATCCATGAACAACTCCTTATAGGTAACCTATCAGAACAAGATATCCATACGAGTTGATTAACAGCTACAATAAGAACAACAGCCCCCGTGCCCGGGAGTCACACGCGCGTACAGTAATCCCCAGGCGGAGGAATGTGAATCAGAAATAGGGGGCTTCCGTCAAAACATGAATGAAGCTCAAGATATAACGTACTTGAAGGCGTGATGGGAGTCCAGTGTCATAACAGCGACCTGTGCGGTCAGTCCACAAGTGTCATGTCAGATACGATCACGAGTCGGCACGACTCAGACTCGCTCTCTCGTTCTCATCACTCTTCACGTCAGCCTCAGCAACCCCGAGCTCGACCACTGGTGGCCCGCTCTCATCACCGCCGTGTTTCTGCGGCTGACTGGGCATTGCGATGAGGACCGCAACACGCACTGCAGACGTGGATGTGATCGGAGATGAAGCGGGTAAAAACTCTTGACTAGCCACCGGCGACGTAGGCTGTGGCGACGGCGGTGATCGTCGCCTTGTAAAAGGTCGTAAGAACCGTGAGGGGTATGGCGAACGATCTACGGAACTATCCGCGGAGCTTGTGATCGGACCTTGGGGCGATAAGGTGGGCTCGGTGACATATGTGGCATAAACAGGCTGAGAAGCGCAAAACGTAAAGAGCAGTTAGCGAGCGCCGTTTGCACAACATGAAACCACCTGCCATGATGTCGCCCCACTTTGCCTTTGCGTTCTCGTGCTCGCCGTGCTCGCTCTCGTGATCATCGTCTGGGTGGAGCCAGACTTCCCAAAGCTTTGGTTTCTCGCTCAAATCTCGTCTCCTCCTCCCCCCCATTACCGAATCCAAGCCGCCTGGTAACCATGAGCCTGTGCGAATAGCCTCCTCGACTAAGCGCTGGTGTCGCCGTCGGAGGATCAAACTTCGTATAACGATAGCGGATGATACAGCAAGCAGAAGGACGAGGGTGGCTGCAAGTGATGTGTATGATACGCCCGTCGGTGAAAGTGACATTAGAGAGGGTGGATTGTCAGCAGAGGCCATGACGAAGAGGGACGATGAAAAAAGACGTCAGTGGCAGGTAGTTGTAGGACCAGGGTGCAAGGTGCTTACCAAGAAAGGTGTAAACTGTTGGCGCGTAGACAACCATGTGTGAGGTGGGCGTTCGGAAAGGATGACAGCCGAGGATTGAGGGAAGCGAAGAAGTATTGGTATTTCGTGTACGGCCAATCGCAGAGTGGTAAAAATGAGGGTTTCCACATCACAAAACGACCGGTGAGAAACGGCAGAGCAGAGATGGCCCATCAGCATTGATGTGAGCGCGCACAATCCAGTTGAGGGTGAGCCATGGTACTCACGGTACAGGGTGCCATTGTTCGTGGAGCCGCCCGAGCTCTGCGTAGCAGTGGGTGAACTGGCTGCAGGAAGTGTGAGTGTAGGGAACGACGTGGGCGAAGACATCGTCGCGGATAGTTGGGGAGTCTGTGAGGCGCGCAAGCGATACCCTCTGCCTATTAATATGCGGGTCTGGGGAGGACACACGAGCAAGACGGTTAATCTGGTGGGGGGCCGACGTCGTGATGGACGGTGTGAACGACCGTGATCAAGAGATCCGTATTTGCAACCCTAACCTATGCACAGCATCGCCCGGTTCCGTCGGAGCACGAAACAAAGATGACCAATATTTCAATCTCCGAAAACCTGTGCAAATTACAAGAACTCAATATAGGGCGTGCCTAACTGGTTAGGCGACCGACCCTCGTCCTAAACTATGAATATGCTCATGTCTCCCGGTGACCCCCGTCGCAGAGCGAACGCGGAAAATTACGAACAATGTTGGTGTGGGGACCACCTCACTCTTCGGACCAAGTCCCATCGCTACACAAAAGACGCCCTCGGCTTGTTCCACGGGCCGCGCAGCGGTCAAACTTATGGCTGCCCGGCCGCGCCGCAGCAGCATCTTCCGAGAACACCACACGTCGCAAACGCGCTCGTCCGAGTGAGTTGACAGCCCACGTAGCACCACCGCGGAGCTGTGTCCATAGCGTGGGATAGGCGGCCGACATTCTGTATACCGTCGACTCTCACCGTGCCTCAAACGTCATGGTGTGTCATACTCCCATCCCAGCGCTGTGTGAGAACACAAAGAGTCCTTCAGGGAAGGTATCAGGGAAGGTATGTCCCACCCTGTGGTGCGCAGCAGCCGAAGCTTGAGGGGCCCGAAAAAGCCAATTGGATCCCCATCGCCGATTGCAGGTTGCTCGTGTACGTTTCTATGAAAACACGATACAGTTGGTTTGCTCATGACCCAATAGCTAGTTGCAAAAGCGTAGCAGCCATGCTCTCGTGCCTGGCATCTCCCTAGGGCTTCGCCTTCCTCAGGATCCGGTTGTTAAAAGCTCTGGTTTGTGGCTGACGCACTGCGAGGTTTTTTACGTGACCTCTTTTTGCTAGTCACAACTCTCGAATGGTTAGTGTCGTCAAGCTTGAAGTACTCCTGTCCCTTAATTAAGCCTTTGTGTGCCGGCGCGCGAATGATCCACTTCCGGGCCGTCCTCCGTAAGGCACAACATTGGAGAGTTTCATAGCATAGTATCTACGACATCAACACGAACTCATCGTCTGCAGTGCGGAGGACGTCCAGACATGCATGCTCCTTCGGATAGACCTCAAAATAGTTCGGCAACTTGATCCAAACCTCCTCACGTTCCTCCCTAGCCTTCCGGCTAATCTTGGACAGACATGCACAACACATGCGTTGAACTAGCATCGTAACGCCAGGATTGCAAAGTTGTAGTAGCTCCGCAAGGATATCGCCGGATTTGACCAACCTCGCTGCAACCATATTCCAAGCCGGCACGCAGTGCACATGCAGGCCAAGGTGTTTGGGGAGCATCCTCACAAAGCGAGCCATGTGGCTTGCTAACCTCTCCTTGCCCCTCTCCAGACGGCGCATCTCATCCTTGGAGAGGATAGACCACATTGCTCCTCGCATCACCGCCAGCTGTGTAGGTGTCGGATCTCTGAGCTTTCTCTCGCTGCTCTTTATCTCCCATTCATTCTGGACTTTCATCCGGGAGAGCTGGTAAAAAGCAGCGCCGATCCGCCTGGGTTCGATGACCCTGGCAATGCGGGCATAACGAATGTATGACGCAGGCTCCGGGACGAGTGCATTCCACGGTCCATCGCCGCCCCTCTGTTGATGCATGCGATACATGTGTGCGACACGATTCTCAAAGGCGTCCCATTCATACACATTCTTCGGCCAGTCCCGTCGGATTTGACACTCGATCATACGCTTAATATCACTTGCCATATACTTATCCGCGAGGACGAGCAGTGGGAACGCATCAGAGGCGTTAACGGCTGTCGGCCCCCGAAAAATCAGTGTGCTAGGATGTGTCAGCACATGGAAATGGAAATATGAGGAAGAGTTCGGGGGAAAAGGGGGCTACTCACGAGGGGGCATACATGGCCTTGAACAACCTGACCAGGTCCGTGGGATTGTCGGGTAGAGGGACGACTGGAGTTCCTTCAAAGTGCTTATTTACATCCGCTCCGCCTTTAGGCGCCGCTGACAGCGCGAGGATGTTGGGAAAGCCTTTGGCGTGCGTTGTCAGCACCTTGCGGTGCAGTTTGAACAGGAATAGTGTGTTGCTACCCGGACGCTGGGAAGATATGACGACATCTCCGTCGTCGAAGAATAAGCCTGAGGCCTTCTCGTAGTTGTGGATAGCTTCGCGGTTACCCGGCATGTCTGCGGTCAAAGCGGTCTTGGTATCAAGGTGGGGGTTAGGAAAGCGGCATCCCTGCGGGAGCGGTTGCCTTATTTAGTGATAGGATAGGGGCACATATCGGGCATGACAAAGACTGTACAGACTCGTGGCAGACCAGACTTCGGCATGTGAATTTGGAAGGAGTTGAATACTTTGAGTAGCTGGCTAAGTGCAAAGCTAAGGGTCGTGACAGTATTCAATCCCGAGTCATTCCGGTTCCAACTCCCAGAAGTACGTCCCGGAACCTTTCCGAGGCTTTCCGAGGATTCTTCTCGCGCTCTCCCAAACTCGGAACTTCCGGAATTGGCTCCGACCATCTCTGGCAGTGGCTGAGGTGAGTCTTTTTCTTTCCCTACTTTACCTGTAGTTAATGTACCATAGCCTGGGCATCTCTGCCCTTTTTCATAGATTTCTATTAGGTTGGTAGTCCAAGAAAGATTGTAAGGACATGATGCTCAACCTTTTCCATTTCCTCTGAAATGTGATAGCTTGAATCCTAGGAGTTTGCAGAAGTTTTTGTAGGTGTGCTCTTTCTCAAATAACTCCATCACTATTCTCCAAATTCCCTTCACAAAATAAATCATGTCCAACACATATCATGTGAGGTCCTGCTCCCTTACTGGCTTATTCTCATTCTGTGGTGTAACCTGGTATTAAACTTAACTGTATGATCACGCTATGTCACATTATCCTAGAACCAGTTTTTACTGGGCATTCATTCCTATGTGCACATGTATCTGATAAACAGGCATCTTGATTTCATATAAAGCAATCACTCCTCTTTCACAACGGCCAATCGAGCTTCTCTCCAAAGTTCCAGTGAACAGCCTTGACGGATGTATACTCTTCAAGCGCGCAACTGCCAAGTTCGCGACCTTTGGAGCGTCAGTTCCATCGTGTCCAGGCATCGAACAGGACGAACCTATCCCGCTCTGTCTCTTCCCACCAAAGGGGACGTTGTTGTTGACCACATTGTACTGGTTGACCCAGACCTAAGGTCGAACGTCAGGATCCGGCACAAATCGAGAAGACGGCCTTGCATACCGTTCCAGCTTCCAGGGCAGATGAGACTCGCATACACTGGCTAGCGTCGTCTACAAGCACAGTTTGTCAGGTCTGTGTGGTGTATGTCCCTCCATGTTGGACTCACTCGAGTGCAGCCCAGCACTGAGACCATAAGTGGTATCGTTTGCCAGGGCTATTGCCTCTTCCTCTGTCTTGAACCTGCCGACCGAGAGTACGGGGCCAAAAATCTACAGTGGGTTTCTAGGTTTCAACAGGCTGTATCAACCTCCACCATCACATACCTCATCTCGGACCTATCGTGTATCAGCGAAACTCTTCGCATGCATCAAGCTAGATCTTACTATGTTCATGTCTTGTCTGATGTCCGTGAAGACTGTGCCGTACCTCGCATCTCTGGGAGTTCAAAAAACTCGGCCAAAACAGTACTTACTGGTCGGATCCACGAAAAACCCTTTGCCTGCGCGCTTCTGCCCGCCAAGAGCGAGCTTCGCACCCTGAGCCTTTCCACTCTCGATGTATCCCCAGATTTTGTCGTACTGGACTTTAGAGATCTTGGAAGGTGATAAGCTCAAAATGTCAAAATCAGACGCGATGAACTGACAGCAGGTCCGCTTTCACTTTTCTCATCAAAGCCATCTCCGATCACCACTCTCTTGGTTTTTTGTACCAGCAAGGCGACAAACCTGTCATACATGGATTCCTGCACGTACAAACGGGAACCGGCAGTGCAATCTTGACCGGTGTTGGAAAGAATGCCCAGGCACGCCCAATTGGCTGCTTGGTCGATGTCCGCAGACTCGAAGACGAGGTGCGGAGACTTTCCTCCTAGCTCCAGCGACACCTATTTGGCGTACTTTAAATGCATTGCCCTGATATCTGCCACCTCGCGAGGGTGGCATATAAACAAACCTTCTTCAAATTACTCTTTGCCGCCGCTTCCATAATCTTCCGGCCAGTCGTAGTAGATCCAGTAAACGCCACTTTGTCAACATCCTTGTGTGCCGAAAGCGCCGCACCGCCGACAGATCCTAGAGAGGGAATTGTATTTACCACGCCGGGAGGGAATCTATCCAATGGAGGTGAATGGTTACACCACGGCAACAAGGTGTGAGACATTCTTACCCAGCCTCGGAAACGAGTTTGGACAACAATAGTGCTGTGAGTGGAGTCAATTCGGAAGGCTTCATGACGATCGTGCATCCACACGCAAGCGCGGGTGCCACCTTCCAAGCCCTAATATAGTTCGGATGATTTTTGCAGCCCTGTGTAATGTGTGGTTGGACCTACCACATCGCGATAGGGTAGTTCCAAGGGATGCTACGTCGCGTTAATAGGGATCAAATGTATGCGGAGGGCGGGCCACTGCTCACATTTGTCCACAGACACCGATTGGATCGTGTCTCGTGAAAGCGAGCTTCCTTTGATTGTCGACCTCTATCGTCTAATGTGTGCGGAAAGAGTGAGGGGGTACAGGTCAAAGTGTATGTGTAACGATTACCTGCCCGAGGATTTTGTCTGCCCACCCGGCATAATAACGTAGGCACTGAACACTGTCATCGATATCGGAGCTGCCAAAACATGTCCAATAGTTTCACTAGTTTGATAAAGTATGCGGCCATTACCTGGCTGATTTGACCGGCTTCCCGTTGTTTAGACTCTCGACTTCTGCGAGGATTTGCTGATCTCTCTCGATGAGGTCAGCGAGCTTGTTAAGCAAGCGAGATCGCTCAAAACCCGTGACGTTTTTTCCCCACGTAGTGTTAAAAGCTGTGCGAGCGGCCACGACAGCGATGTCAACGTCCTTCTCAGACCCTTTGAGTTCGATCACACAGGGGCCATGAGATCAGGCGGGATGTTCTAGAGTAGTGAAAGGAGAATATACCTGCGACCACAGAACAAATCACATCCTCAGTCGCCGGATTGATCGCACTATCATTATGTATCTTGAGTACGAAACCGATGGGATTAAATGAGGACATCCGCACTGGATAAGTTCCCTGGAGTCTGCGGAAGGAACAAACTCGTTGTTGATGAAGAGACCTGTTGGCATCTCGACCTCGCGTTGCGTGGCGGGGATATCAATTTTCACGGTGAGAGCCATGGCAGTCGACGATAACCTTGGGCTGCACTGTTTCGGTGTTCATAAATGGCCTTAGCGCATGCGCCGTGCCGAATACGGGCTGCTCGAACTTGGAGGAGAGAATCGAAGGTAGGAGTATCGTCACCGACTTGAAGGACGACTTGGCATTGGGGTTAGTCCAGATGAGTTGTTCGCCAGTCGGCTTTCGAGGTCAGGTTTGACTAGTTTGCGGGAAGGTAGCGAGGAATAAAATAATTTAAATAAATGGTAATAAAGTTCTGGGTCGTTTTTCCTCACAACAACAGCCTTTCCAAAAATAATACTCCGCCAACAAATAATATCATATCGCAACTCACAACCAAGCTATGGACAGTCAGAATTGGTGCGGATCAAGCGCCGGGGCTGCTGTACCTACAAAGGGCGGCCTAGCCCCACGGGGACAGCAAACAAGGATTCAAAAATAGAACCACCTTGACGCCCAGACGCACTAGATAAACCGCCATGCGCCCCCCTCGCTTACGGAAGTACTTCCCTCAACCCTCCCCAGCGAGCCAAACGTCTGCATTTCGGTGACCTGACCCATCGACGCTACCATGTCGAACACACGGTCCGAGGATGTTATCCGCATATCAAGTATGTCCTTACTCTTGCATATCATATCAATCAGCATAGACCCTTTCTTTCTTTGTAGGTGTTACAATCGAGGTTCCGCCAAAACTCAGCAAGATCGTAGAGAGTATTATATTCGAAACGGAAGGAAGCTCTAAAAAGGAGATCGCGATCAAGACCCCCCCTGGCAATAAGGACAAGAAAGAGTTCGATCCTCCACTGTGAGATATTTGGTCGCGTCGATTCGTAAACCTGCATTATGACCGTTGATTCCAGCATTCTGCCCTCCCGGAACAAATCGAGCATGAAAGTAGAGTATCTATCGTCAAGGGATGATCCAGAACCCCTTTCTTTCGTCGTGGACTTGAGAAACGTTATGTCAGAAGCGCTCGGCGTCGGACGCGAAGAGAAACGTGAGTTATATACCCCGCGCTTTCTTAAACAGATCTCAGGTTGGCGTTTGAACAGAATACTTCGAGTCCCGCGAGGGTATTGAATTCGTCATCGGTATCGCCCCCGTTCCACTTTCTTACGAAATCCCGTCGGTCTCCAAAGACGTTCTTAGCATATGCCCTCGGTGAGCGCTTTTATGCTTCTTCATCGCATGAGGCTGATTGCTTGAAGCCTCCGACTGTTGGTCATAGGAAATGTACTTGCATCATTCCCCATATCCGACAATGGTCGATCACTGATGATCAAATTTTTAATTTTCAGAGCGGTGCTGGAAAATCTGCCCTAATCAAACATATGTTTGGGATCAAAAAAGTGGTGAGCGCGCTCTTATCCGCAGTAGTCGTATCCGCAGACGATTTTCCAGGACGTTTCCGATAGAAGACGAGGATATGCGAACATTGACGAAGAACTCGTTGCAGCAAATAATATACCTTTCGTTCTCCACGATACCCTCGGATTTGAGGCAGGAGATAGTAGCAACTTACAACAAGTGAAAGACTTCGTCGAAGCGCGAGAAAGTAAAACGGACATGAAGGACAGACTCCATGCAGTCTGGTAAGGTTTGCTGTGGTGATTATGACATAACTGAGCAAAGACTTTAGGGTGTGCCTTGCAGTTCCGTATGCCAAGGGACGATTTGTTGAAGCAGGCACCGAGGAATTCTTGCGAGACAGAAAGATCATTTTGGGTGATAGTGCGTAAATCATATGATCTCAATCTGTTAGCATCTGGAGATCACACCGATTGTTATAGTTCCGGTTATTGTCGCACTGACACAGGTCGACCTGCTGGACAAGATGATGATTATGAGAGTGCGTAGTGAAGGAAAAATGGTCAGGAGTATAGAGCAAGCAAGACCAGTGATAGAACCACCAAGATCCGACTTTCTTCGGGAGTGGTGCGAGGAACCCCTCTCGAAAATGGTAGGGGGTAAGATAGCACATTTAACTGTTTCTAGTGCGTACCACTTTGCTCATTGCTCATTTCATTTGGGATTAATGGGTTTTGACAGCGGAACCCTATTTCGGGCTAGAATCAACACTTACCGAGCTCCTGAGGGTGACAATCACCTTGGCCGAAGAGTACATCAGGACCAATCCACATAGTGTTTCGGCAATCAAGCGGGGCAAGCAACGAGCATATTGAACTGTGTAAGTCGATGGATAGCACATCAGGAAAGTGTGTATGTAAAGGTCAACTTTGTCATAATATGTACTCTACTTTATTGTTCACAAGCTTCTTGAGTTGTAGGTGTGATATTTTATACACTGCAAATGTCTAGACCTACTCCCAGAATCTACTTTGCAGAATATAGTGACTCACAAAATTGTTCCAATTTTTCACATACAGTGACTTCCAAAATTGAGTCAATGTTTTAAGAATTTGGAGTATTTGTTATGTAGCTCAGGAACAAGAACAAATAGAGCCAAATTGTAAGTGAGTGGCAGGTAGTATTTACTCTTGGCTATGTGTCAAAAAAGAATTATGTAATTTGAATAGGTATCCATGGAGATATGGTCAATTCAATTCACTGTGTCATTGACTCAATTATGTAACTATCTGTTAGATTTGTCAAAGTTTGATAGCTATCATATGTAACCCTTGATAGAAGCTTGATAGATGGTTA
>JBBPMH010000183.1:0-47337 GCA_038090235.1 Pulveroboletus ravenelii | reverse complement strand
GTGCCATGGCAACAAAATCACATGACTAAGGGCTCATCTTCAGGGTCAGAGTTAGGGCTATTGATGACCCTGCAAGGGTCAGAGCTGATATATTTTGGTTCTCTTGCAAATTTCAAGTCTTTCCAAAATGGCTCAACATTGGGACACTTATTTGAGCTACTGTACTGGTTTAAATAAATAGAGATGCACTGCACTCTATACCAGATATTGCTAGAAAATCCAACAATCTCTGTATAGACTGAAACAGGCAGGACAAACATGGAACAAGATGCTTGACAGAAAGCTGAATAAACTTGGTTTCACCTATCTGGATGCAGAAACCTGTTTATATATACTCCAAAAGTCAAGTCAGATATGCTTCCTGGTCATCTATGTTGATGACCTCCTCCTTGCAGCAAGTTCCAGGAGTTACATGAACTTCATTAAGGCCATGCTTTCATTTGCCTTTAAAATGCATGACTTAGGAGAGACTAAGTATTTACTTGGAATTGAAATATGAAGAGATCACAAGCTTTGAATGATTTCCCTATCCCAGTCACAATATGCACAAACTATTCTGGTGCAACCTGGAATGTCTGATGCCACACCTGTTTGGACTCTGATGGTTCATGGCACTTCCTTATTGGCAAATGACCTGGTGGATGATTCTATACTTCCAGAGATCCAAATTAGCAAGAAGTGAGTATCTTATCTTACAGTTATAGGCTTGCTCATGTACTTGATGCTTGGAACTTGACTAGATTTAGCCTACTCTGTTGGAACACTCAGTCACTTTAGTGCAGGCCCAAAGGTGTGTCACTAAAAAGCAGCCAAATGTGTTTTCTGTTACATATGTGTAATACTGGATATGGAACTCTGATACAATGAAAATGATACTTCTATGAACTCTGACTTCCATGGGTACTCAGACACTAGCTGGTCACAGGACCCAGACAACTCATGATCTATCTCTGGTTTTCTTTTTCTCAGTCACTGCAGAGCCATCTCTTGGGCTAGCAAGCAGCAGAGCATGTTTGCACTATCCACCACCAAATCAGAGTATGTACATTTGACTCAGCATGGCAGGACAGCACTTGGCATGGCTTCAGAGCTTCTTTGAGAAGATAGAATACCACCAAAGAAATCCAACTATATTACACTGTGACAACCAAGCTGCAATAATACTGTCTGATAACTCACAATTCTGAGCTCAGACAAAGCACATTTCATGGAAGTATCACTTCATTCAGGACAACCTAATTTGGAAGGGAGAGGTGATTATACACTACATTCCTACTGAGGACATGGTTGCAGATATCCTAACCAAGGCACTATCATGAGAACAACACTGGAAGTTCATTCAAGCCATGGGACTTCAGTTGTAATTGAGTGGAAGTGTCAAAGACTACAAATCTGAAGTCCTCTGAGTACTCCTATCAAACTCTGACAAGACTTAGACTGGAGTTCTACAAGATCTCATCAGAGTCCATGACACTGACCAGAGTTCCTGCATGGAGGTTTAGAACTCAGTGCAGATAGTGTCACAGGTACTCTCTATTACATTTTCTCATTCCTAACCTTTCTTTGGTACCAACTACCACCAATGTCTCATAACTTCACCTCCACCCATTGTTTCCATGTAGAGTTCACACTTTTTGCTTTGGAATTGGTTGGAGTTAATGCTCACATCTCTGCCCATGTTATATATCTTCCTTTTTGTTTCCAGACTCCTCTCAGTCATTCCTGCTACATTCTGGGCAGTAGCTGAGTGGGCATTACTGCCCCTTTACTTAGTTTTAACAAAAATTGGGGTAGTCATTAGACATGTGACCTGGTTGGCAGCAATGGAAACAAAGTTTCTTCTTCATGCAGCATTTATGTTTTTTAGGGGTAAGTTTGCTGATGCAAACAATATCTATGTCCATAGTGTCAGGATCATAAGTCAAGAAGGATGAAGTAGGGTGGTAATAGATCTGGCAGTGACTGTTTCCTTTTGAATAAGCATTTGCCCTTTCCCATTGGATGATAAAGTGAATGGCTTTGTGATATCACTTTTCAACAATGATGGGAATGATATCTATGGAAAAGATCCTTTGACAAAGGGACTCAGGTAGGCCAGCAGTGAAGGAGTTGACTAGGATGGTATTAGTGGAGATCTGACTAAGAAATACTTGATTCTGAAACTTGGTGATATATATAAGCATTTATGTCCAAAAGCTTCTTTACCTGAGTGGTCTGAAGCCAACAAATCACCTTAGTGACTGTGACCTCATGTACTTGTTTGAAGTTAATAATGAATTCCACAAAGGATCTGATTCCCTTGTCAGGGTTGGAGAGGACTTTGTTATAATAGATGTTAGCCTATGTGACTGCTGATTCTTCTTTCATGAAGAAGAGGATGAGGGTGATTTTCTTGGCATCAGTGTTATATAGGTTTCCATTGACAATGAGATAACACTGGATGAAATTAAGCCAGGGGATGGCTTTATCATAGGATCTGTCAAAGTCTTTGGATTTCCTAAGTTAGAGTTCTGTGGCTCTGGCAGACATTGGTTCAGTATAAGGGGGCAGGGGGTTAGGTTTAGTGATCAAGTGACAAATAAGATACTTCCAGGTGAGTTGAAGGTATTCTTCCTTGCTGGTGAGGGTGGGTTTAAGATCTACTGGATTGGGGGACAGAGAGGATGATTCCCTTAGAAAGAACAGGGTGATTGAGAGTTGTTGGATGAAAGTGCAGTCTTCCTGTTTCTCAGTGATGGAGAGAATAGGAAGGTCAGGAGATAAGGGTATGGAGTTAGGTGGATTGCTTTCTTCTGACCTGGGTGTCATGATTGTGACAACTCCACTCCACTCCACACCCACTCTGCTATCTCTGCTTCACATTTAGATATTTTTCTTCTTTTCTGCTGACACTTGTACTATAGCTCTGACTACTGGACCAGTTATACTTAGATACTGACTATGGTGCTGGTTATGTCTTGACTGGTTGCTGGTACATTACTAAGTTCCTACATTCTTCACCTAACTTCTCCATTTCTCACTTAGATACTCTGCCTCCTTGTTCTGTCTCTAATGCTATGTTTCTTGTATACATATATAGTACCACCTCCAAACCCATGTATATAAGTCCAACTCACTGAGGACTTACTCCTCAGTTTGAATATTAAGTCTAAAGTCTTTTAGCCCTTCTCTATTCCTTCTCTTATATAAGGACCCAGGATTGCCAGGGTGTAGTGCTTCACCTGAGTTGCAGAAGCTGAAGTCCTCACCACTTCCAAACTCCACCCAGTCCCCCCTTTGTGTGCTCTCCAGCCAGAGTAGCAGCAGAGTGAAGTGGACCTTGACACTAGAGTGATGTTCAGGCTTGGAGTCAATCTCTAATCATTCTTGGGAGATTCTGAAAAGGGAATCAAGAAGAAATGGGAGTGGAAGTGGGAAACAGGAAGGAATATTGGCAAGTTAGGTGATGCCAATTGCAACAGTAGAGCTTAGACCTTTTGTTACACTTGGTCTTGAAAGGTCAAGCATGGACTCAGCTAAGAATAAAGGATGAGGTGAGTGGTTGGTGAATACTGCCACAAGATGAGGGATGGAGGACATAGCCTGCTACACAGCAAGGTCAAGGGTTTGCCTAATAGATGGTTGGTGAGAGACTTCCCCATGTAGAGGTGGACCAAGGGTACTTTCTTGAGTAGAGGTGGATCACAAAGGTATGAGCTGAGCACTCACTCAAGTGTAGAGTGAAGACATGGAGAAGAGGATTAGATTGCCAAGTAGATCTAAGCTAAGGAGTAGCTACCTATGAGGCAGATTTATATACCATTCAAAAGACAAACAAGAATATATAGAGGAAAACAAAGGTATATGATGATTAGTAAGGCAAGAAGGAGAATGACTAAGGAAATGAGTAAGCCTACCAATAGTGAAAATGGAGCAATGAGTAAGATACATAGGAACTACAAGCTTGATATAAGAGAATTAAATGAGAAGGGATAAGTCCATATGACTAAGTGGGAAACAAGAGAAAAGGAGAAGGCATAGAAAAAAATTGTAACACTTGATATGCTTAGGTACCAGCTGGATCTAGGGGAATATTTGCAGGATTTAGATAGATACCTGGCCAAGCTTGTGACTACCTCCATAAATGTAGTCAGAAATCCAACAACACTGTCTGCATTCTTCTTCCCTCTTGGAGAAAATGAGAAGACTGCCTTGGATGCCTTAGAAACCCTCTATTGGATGGCCCACCACTGCTCTCTGTCACCAAACCACCCTCTTTACTCACAGGTCTGCTTCACTTGTTATTTCCTTGGTCACTGATATTCTAACTGCCCTGCTTACCATTGTTCTCAATGCCATCAATGGGCCTCTGGACATTCACAATATCTGTGTGATCTGCACTACTGAAATCCCATTCTTTGCCCTGATCATCTGAGTCCCTCTGCATGGCACTCACCCCAGCATTTCTCTACCAACTCATCTTCCTCATCTAAGTCTTCCCAAGCAAGGTACTCAAGATCCCCAGAATCTCCCACTCCTCACCCACTTTGGGGGCCTTTTTATGCATACCATTGTTGGATTCTGAGAGGTGCCATCCCTATTCCTCCCCTTCATCTGCATTCTCCTATCCCAGTTAATTAGGAGGATGTCATTGACTTGGTTGGATGGAATAATATCAAAGGTTTTTCAGGAGTGTCCAATTGCAAGTTTTAGTATTTATCAGTGACTCAACTCCCTAAACTGGGAGTAATGTTATGTTTTACTTTGTTTTCTTCCTTTCTTTGTCATTTGGACTTACCCTCCTTGTTCAGTTCTCTCACACCGAACTTGTAGTTTCTCTGACTCATCTGCTTCTTTTACTCATTAATATGTTTATGCTATTCATCCACTGATTTATCTGATTCATCAGCTGACAATATTCCTTACCAATCACTATGTGTTCTTATTTCATCCTGTTTGCCTATGTAAACTTCCTTTGTAATATATAAACTGTCTTGTAAATACTTTGATCCCAAGCTTAGACCCACTCAGCAATATGCCTCCTTTTTTTTGTTTTTTCTCTACACTTGAGTGGGCACTCAGCTCATATCTGTCTTTGTTCACTCTGAAGTCCCTCATTAACTGCTTGTTAAACAAATCCTTGATCCCATATAGCAGATTATGGCCTTTGTTCCTCATCTCACAGTAGCAGCAGACTATTTCCTTTATTTCTCATCTCATGGTAGCAAGTAGCTGACTGTTCACCTCATTCCTTGTCCTTTGCTAAGTCCATATTTAACCCTTTAGGATCAAGTGTAACATTTTTCATACCTTTGCATAGATATGCATAGTAGCATGTACCAGGCCTTGTACATAGTTGAACATAATAGAACATATATTTGCATTTTCAGACAGATAGTCAAGCATATCTGGACACATGTCAAGAATGTATCTCTGAGGGTAACTCCAGAACTCTGGAGTTTAGACAGGGCTTTGGCTTCACCTTATATGGTGCACCTCTGTCACAAGTCCAGTAGCTCTGAATTTATGAGAGGTCAGGCAAAGGGTCAGAGGGACCTTGTTGCAAGCAACAAAGGTTAGCAGAGGTCAGAGGAGAGTTGTCAAGGCTCAAGCAGAGGATCAGAGAGGACTGGGGGAATCTTAGTTGATATTTGAACTGAGATATCTATGTACGTATAACAAAGTACAGAGTCTTATATACAGAGAAGGAGCACTGGTATAAGAACCTGTAACTCAGAGCCAGAGCTAGAGTAGTAATAATGGAGCTGTGCTCCTAAGTGGAGCACAGGATCAAAGAGGCTATGAGGGAAACAGGCAGTGTACAAGGTATGTAAGTGAGGAATGAAATGTAAGTACAGTAAGACAAAATTATCTAAGTACAAGATCCAGAGGGTCTAGGGTACAGGCTCATTGAGAACGCACCAGAGTTTGAGAGAAACAAGGCTGGAGTTGGATCTGGAGGTCAGAGTTGCACAGGATATGATAGCACAGTGGAATACAGATACAAGCATATGAAGTGAATTGATCTGTGCACACACTGAAATACAGAGAGAACACATTCATGCAGATAACAACATGGCTGAGCAGACAGAGACATGCTTTGTCACAAAATATGATGATTTTAGTCTCATATTATACTCATTTATTCCTGCTACTGTTTATTTTGTACAAGCTTCTGCCTGCACACCCTAGCATACACTAACCAATTCAAGTATAGCAAGTTTTCACTGGGGATTAGTAGTGGTTGGGCAACTTTGTAATAGTACATATGTATGTACAAGCCTTCTGGCAGACACTGTGCTTTGTCAAATAAATAAGATATAGTGCACAATTGTTTTTTGAGAAAGATTAAAAAAGACCCTCTAATCTATTTCTTTTTAATGGATTACATTTGACTCACATTCAAGGTGCTGTTTTCATTCTCTTTTTCTTCCCCTAGCATAGAGGCTAGCATTACTTTTCCCTTAGCTTATCTAGTTTGAAATACAATAGCCATCTATCACTTCTCCTTCAACTATCACAATGCAATGCCATTCTATCTCCCAGCTTGTAATGAGTAATCTGGCTAAAGGTCTATGAATTGTGTCACAGAAACTTGCTCAGTTTGTAAAATATAGTACCTTGCCACTTATCTAATATTATATATAGAGATGATCTCTTGTAAGTGCCATATATCACATCTGGTCCCCTGATCTATATGAATCCACCATAGCTCAGTTGGTGTAAATATCTGGGAAGGTCCTGAGTTCAAAACCCAGCCTGGCCATCTGTTCTCCTTGTGTACTATCCTTGTAACATAGTTTGGAAATTTGCTAGCTATCATGGATGGCCAGTAATTAAACAACTGATTACAGGGGTTACAAGGTCAGACGGATAGGTTAGCACACACTCATCTCTCAAAGCTTGGATCTGCTCAATCAAATTCAAGCCCTGTGAAATGTGTGTATGTTTTATATTTCTCAAGTATTTTTTCCTCCATTGACATTCATTAAAGGATTGCATTGCAACCAGTGTAAATTCACAACTCCAACATAGATGCCCTTCACACAGGTGTGCTAAGGGCCCTCATGGGATTAATTCCCCCTTATTTTCCAGATGCTCACAACATAACAATCTATTACCTTGATATGGTATTGACATCTCCCACCACTCCCTGAAAATACCTCTGTCATAAAAGATGAGAACAAATAGCTAACTACATACCTTGATATGATGTTATGTTTTATCCTTTTCATGTTTTATTCTTTTCTTCTTCCTTCTGCAATTTGTTATACTATCAACAGACTCCGTCTGGCGATCTGGGAGAAGATATGACGCATATGAATAGAACGACTGCGGCCAGATGAAAGTGTTTAAAAAAAGTATTTGACGGCATGCTTTAAAGATAACGCGGGGTGAGCCTGATGCGATGATGGGGACGGTAGGCTACATGATAAGCCAGACTACTGTAGTAGGATGGTGACCGCCATAGCGACACAAGCCAGTGCTACATATGGTGAGAGGCGCTCTCCTGTTACAAAGGACAGTTGATTTAGGAATTCGGTGTCGCTGGGGGGGAAACGGCGTCCGCGCACCTATACGAGCAGACATGAAGAATAAACCAAGAATTCTGCGCGTACGTCAACAGGAGACGAAAATACACTGGGGGGGGGCGAACATACCCGTCCTTGTTCCTGTCAATTAGACGAGGCGCAACCGCGCGAACGTATGTGCACGTGCAAACCATCAAAAGGATGACGAGGAGAAGCGATTGAAAATTGAAGAGTGCTGACTTGTGAGAATGGTTAGTTTAGACGAAATTTCCAACGTTCACCAAATCTCACCATGAATGCAGCTCAAAGGTCTGGGAGAAGTAAAACAGGACGCGGGATTGCAATTGAGCAGTGGGGCAAGTAGCCTCGAGCCGTTCTGGGAAGCGCTTAGTGGAGTCGGAAGTTTCCGCGCTACAGAACGTAAATCGGCCGCTCTATCCCACTAGTGCCATTCTCGTCGGTACCCCGCGACAAGCCCTCTCGCTTTAACATGAAACAGGTGACCTCATGATGCCGCGCGCCCGGAAGTATCCACCAACTCCACCTTCCTGGACGTCGTGTCCCAAACCATGGCTGCATCAGATGTTCAACGTGCACTTTTAGTCAACTATAAGTGAGTGATTCACCCTACGACGAAGTTTGGCATACGTTATCTGATTGGTACACCTGCTAGTTGGGATCCAGCAGCCATTCCGGCGACTAGTACGTGGGTACCTCCTCGATGGTGCGTCCGATGCCCCGATTACTCTTTCCCTCATGTGGTGCCGACTCCGGATAGGATGGTGGCTTCGAATTCTCCCCCGAAAACACCTAATCCCAAGAGTGTTAACGGGATGGGAGAGGCGTGGGATCCCAGTCACCCATCTTTCCGTGGTGTCGATCTGGTAAAAACGCGTCGATTGACTAATGAGCAATGAAGCGATTAATTGATTTCTGGACTAGACTAGGGTGGACTCCCGTCTGAAGGTTCCTAACGTAGAAATCAAATCACTAAAATCAGGTAGTGATCAAACGGTGATTGCATTTGTCGATGTTAGCATCCTTGATTGCACTGGCGCATCACCATACCGAGGTGATGTTCTCGTCAAAGGGGAGCGCATTGTCAGCGTTGGTAGCAAACTCGGGCCCGAGACGCTTCAAAGTGCCTTTGTCATCGAGGGCAAGGGGCGGGTCCTGATGAGCGGCCTCTGCGACTCGCATGCACATGCGACTTGGATAAATTCGCCTACCCTTGATGACATCACCGCATTACCCATTGAAGAGCACACGATCCTGTCTACCAGGAGTGCGAAACAGTTTTTAGACAGTGGTTATACCATGTGTGGTGTGTCCCTAGTTCTCCGTGAGCTTCTTCGGGGGCTAACACCATTTTCAGTGGGTGCAGCTGCGGCCAAGCAGCGTATGGACCTTGTTATTCGCAACGCTATACAAGCTGGTGACATTCCCGGCCCTCGCTATCTTGCGAATGGTCAAGAGGTATGTCACCACAGTAGCACCTTCGTCAAGGCAATGCATTGAATTCGCTAGATGGCTCCACGTGGGGGCGCCCTTTGTGAAGGGATCACCACATACGTCGAGACTGCTGAGGATATCACAGAGACCATCAACACGTTCGCTGACGCAGGCGTCGACAGTGTTTGTGTTCCCGCCCCTTTCGCCCCCATCTTCCCATCTGATTGCAACAATATCTCCCAGGTCAAGCTATCTATGAGTGGCGACGAGATCCTTGAAGACCTCCGTGCGGAGGACACCACTTTCTCCGACGAACTGGTCGCTGCTGGTGTTGAAGCCGCTCATGCCAAGGGTATCCGGGTCTGCTCCCATGCGCGCTCCGATAAAGCCGTTCGTCAGTGCCTTCAGTATGGGATCGACATCCTGTATCACGGCTGTAGGTCCTTGGCCTTCATCGGGAATAGCCCACTAAAGCCACGTAGCGTTCATTTCTGACGAATCTATGGATGCTCTTGAAGCTCAGAAGGACCGGGTCTATGTCGTCCCAGCTTTGAACATTCTCTACTCGTCTATGCTCGTCGCTGAGAAAGAACAATGTACGATATACATATTTATTTTTGCTCGCATAAGCCCACCTTACTGCATGATTTCGCAGTCGGTTTCAGGAAATCTGCCGCGGAAAAGTATAAACGAGAACTAGACATTTGTATTGCTGCCCTGAAGGAGATGAAGAGACGTGGCATCAAAGTTCTTCCGGGGGGCGATTACGGGTATGCAAATTTTCTATATCCAATCGCAGCACCCCTGATCTGGGTCATATTAGTTTCGCGTGGACGCCCCACGGGTACGTGTTTGTCGCATCTTGCGAGCTGAAGCAAGCTAGCTTCGTTTAGTTCCTACCAGGACCTTGAACTCTTTGTCAACCTTCTCGACTTTACACCGATGGAAGCCATTCTGTCTGCTACCGCCCTAGGCGGTGAGATTATGATGCATCCTCATGAATTGGGCAAAGTCCAGCCAGGCTATTACGCCGACCTTATTCTTGTCAACGGCAACCCACTCGAGGACATCAGCGTTCTGACTCCGACCAACGGCAAGCTCGATGTTGTAATGATCGTGGGTGATCGCTCCACGACTTGCAGTGGGCAGTACTGATCGAACCTACAGAGTGGACGGATTCACAAGCATGGTGATGTGTGCGGACAGTGATCGTACCTATCTCCGACACCCATCCAGCGCTTTCATTTCCCGATCTTGCCACACATGTATGCTATACTTTTTTTTCGCATTTGCACCTCCTCCTCTGTATGTATCACACTGCCACGGAGAGCTCTCGGCTCCCCATTGTTGGCAGTCCTTGTAATAAATACTCTGTAAATTCCGTACTCAACCCCACCGATGCTCGTCTGTGCGGTTACGACGGCGTTGGACTGCAGAGTGCACAACAGTATGGTTAGAACGTTCAACACGCACCCATCCCCGTGGACCTGGTTTGTCGATGACTTGAGGTCTGCTGATTATAGTGCCAAATGTACCGATGAATGTCCCATCGGCTTTGTACTGCGAAAAAATATTGTGGGTTCGGATGAGGACAGTCATTTCGAGAGCGTTGGTACTGCGAGGTTTTGGGATCTGATCATCTTATATAAGTCCAGCACGTGGCAAAAAAGTTGGGCTGATTATCCGGTGCGATTCGAGTCACTCACTCGTGGACACGCACCTTTCCCTCCTACCACAACGCCACCTGCAACAACATGGCATCAGAGGAACAAGTAGAAAAAAAGTACAACCTGATCACTCGTCGACTTCAAGAAGTTCTTGGTGGCGATATCATCAAGGGTATTCTTGCCGAGGGCAGATCGCCAAAAGCTTACTGGGGTACTTACCTCGCTCCCTACTCTCGATCGAAGAGACTGACTGACTCGGCCCGTAGGAACTACACCAACCGGACGCCGTATGTCCCTCCGTCGTCTGAAACTTCGCCAATGACTCATCATCCCCACGCAGCGCACATCGGATACTTTGTTCCATTGACGAAGATCGCAGATTTTCTTCGAGCGGGTGTGGAGGTCAAAATTCTTCTCGCTGGTACGTCGACGCCAACTTAAATACAGGAAGATCTGATCCTTGGTCGCGCGTGCACACACACACATCTCAGACGTCCACGCATTCCTCGACAACCTAAAGGCACCCCTGGATCTCGTCGCTCACAGGACGAAATATTACGAGTTCATCCTACGCGCCGTCTTCACCTCGCTCGGCATACCCACTTCGAAACTGATATTCGTGCAAGGTTCCGACTACCAACTGTCAAGAGAGTACAACCTGGACAATTACAAGCTCTGTACAATCGTGACAGAGCACGATGCCAAGAAGGCGGGGTCTGAGGTGGTGAAACAAGTCGATAGCCCGCTGTTAAGCGGACTGATTTACCCTGGTCTGCAAGCACTCGACGAACAGTACCTCGGTGTCGACTTTCAATTCGGAGGGGCAGATCAGGTTCGTTTCGTGATCATGTTGGCCATCGCCTGTTTCTTTTTGGGATCTGAACTCGACCTGGTAGCGGAAGATCTTCACCTACGCAGAACTGTACTTGCCCAGACTGGGTTATTCCAAGCGGGCGCATCTGATGAACACGATGGTACCGGGCTTGATGGGCGGCAAGATGTCGTCATCGGACCCAGATTCGAAAATAGATTTTCTGGACACGCCAGAAGCTGTGAAGAGAAAGATCAAGAAAGCGTTTTGCGAGGAAGGGAACGTGACGGAGAACGGCTTGCTTGCGTTTACTAAGGCGGTACTGATACCCATCAGTGAACTACGGTTGGAGCGATTGCGGGGAGATACGGGCGAGGATGTGGAAGAGGGAAAGGAATCGATGGGATCACAAAAACCTTTCGTGACGGATGACGCCCCGGAAGGGACAGTGTTCACGATCACTCGGGAGAAGGGTGGAGGACCGAGCCACTACAAAACCTACCAGGAGTTGGAGGACGACTTTGCGGGGAAGAAGATACATCCAAGTGATCTGAAGGCGAACGTGCGAGAAGCAATCATCAGACTGCTGGAGCCTATACGAGCGGCGTTCCTGGAAAATGAAGAATGGCAAAATATCGAGCAACTGGCGTACCCGGATCCAAACGCAAAGAAGGAGCCTAAGAAGAAGAAGGTGAGTTTTGTTGTATTTGGTCGGACCGTGTGCTGTACACTTGACATTAATCCTTCAGGAAAAGGTATACCATCCCCCGCCACCAGGAAAAGGCAAGAACGTCAAAGCTGTCGATGGTGCTGTGACTAACGAGATAGCACCATCTGAACCACTTGCGGGCCAGCCTGATGGAGAAGCAGACCCGGCATGATGATCAGACCCAATAGAGTCATATAATCGATTTAGCGCTTAATAAGAGCATCCATTACTACGTCCGAAATATGCCCTCTCTTGTCCGGGTTACAACCGGTTCCTATTGGTAAAACCCGCACCCTCAGCGATGACCTCAACACCAAGGAAAAGTGACGAATATGACAACGCAGGAGACGCACCACTGCCGATGAGCCCGTTGTCCCCTCAAGTCCGCCCCTCGAAGCATGGACAGCGTTGTGGCCTGAACATATTTAGGATGCGTTAAGCGGGTGTAGGGGGACTGGGCCCCTGACCACATATTGGAGTGGATTGAAGAATTGGAGAGGAGTCTCGCTTACACGGAGATGGCTGCTACATAACCATGAACGGACCTCTCTCAGCTAGATTACGGTGCGTGAACGAAAAGGCTCGCAGTCAATTCACAACGGAGTAAAGGACCTCCACGAAATAGCTGTGTAGATAGTAGCTCTGCTTGTTCACATTCAAGCTTCAACGCGAGAGTCCTAGAATAGAATGAATGTCAACAGCAGATCGGATAATACGCAGCGGCTACAGACAGCAAGTGCGGTAGCGGGTTAAGCAAAGAAGTGGAACTCGAGCGTAGAGAACTATGCACCGAGATGTTTGTACAAGACACCTTGATCAAATGGTATCTCCACGTTCAACATAAATGCTGCGCGGGTACAATGATCAATCTAGTCGACCAGACTCGTCCTTCATCTTGTAATTGACACGATCTCGTTCATCTCGCCGTCGTCCACTGCCCACTTCACCCCGATCACGGAAGATGGATCACTTCATCTGGACTCTCTTCATCCCCAACGGTGGTATGACAGGTAGAGAGGTAAGCAAACTCAGGCTGGATCCTCTAGATTGCACTGGATGAGTCGTTGAATAGTGAAGCGTCCGTCGTGGAGAGCAAGCGCAGACTTGAACGAGTGTTTATGATTAGGCAGGCCATGACACGCAAAGTGCACTCAGTCGTTCTTGGTTTTTCAGTGACTCGGGCAATGCAGAATTCTGGATTCTCGATACGTGATGAGACCATGGACGCGCTGAGCATCGCATTTCCCACTAGTTACGGAATGCTGCAACAATACTGTCTATATGCGCCCGTGCGTCGCCTCCTTCCTTGAGCTTAACTTCGCCAAGTTGACGTCGCAGTTCGGCACTGACGATAAGGGAGCGATGCTGGAAAAGAGCGCTAAGGGTGTCGTAGTACTCATGAGCCGATGCCTTGTGGATGAGATGGATAAAGAGTGGGTTAGGGAGGGCATTGGAAATAATATGCCGGACTTTCGCGTCCTTCTCAAGCCAGGTCGACAGGCCCTTCGCATACTCCGTGACCGCGATGATCTCTTCGGGAGTTGTCGCCGTCCATCCAGCCGATTTCCCAGCCGCTGGATCGATATGTTTCACCTTCGTACCATCGAGGTACCCACTACCTTTCGAGGTACCCACTGAGTCCCCGACTGGCTACGACAAGCTGGAGTCGGACCTTCCATGCGATCCACTTCTTACCGGACGCATCAAGCTTTGGCAGCTTGATCTCCTCGGAGGTAGCACTGGTCATTACAATGGATGTATGCGCGCGTTTAACGTGTGTCCTATCGATTAGAACGCGGGACTCATAACCTGTGGAGATACTCAGTACTGATGTGGTCGTGACTATGTATATTATACCTGTGGAAATACAGGTAATGAGTACTAGGTAGTGACATTGTCGAGTGGGGAGCGAGCTGGCTCCAAAAGGTTCCCGACCTTGTTCTAAAAGCTCGACCGCATTGGCAGAAGATTAGTTGCGAATCCAGGCTGAGAATACAACCACTGCAAATGACGACGTGAGGCTCTTGAAGACGGTAAGGTGCTGAGGTAAGGGTGGAAAAGTGGCAAGGTGACGAATGAATAATCAAAGGGATGCTTCATATACTGGAAATGCGGTGGGGTGATGGAAGACCTGGCGTCAAACAGATCACTAGAAGATACCGTTTGCGGCACATGTGCCAGGTCAGCACGCGGGCAGGACTCCTCCTTGTCGATTAACTGATCAATTGCGCGAACCGAGCAACGGAGGTAGTCTGCAAGGCAGTCCAAAACAGCTGCCGATCTGGGTGGCCCACTGGGTAAAGTGCCAGGGCTTCTGGATTGAGGATGATAGCATTACTGAGATCCTCCATTGCCTAGAGCTTGTTGTACTGAGTGAAGAGGATAAGCACAAGGCTCATCAGAGATACCGACCGATCTGGGCGCCCCAGAGGATGTTGTAGATAATGGCCTCTTCGACGTCCATCATTGCCCCAACCTGCTTGTAACGATGCTACAGATGAAGTGAGAGCAAGTTCAAGGAGGCACACCGCATAGAATAGCCAACTGGGCAACGTTCCACTGTGACTCACGATCCCTCGTTAATGTAATTTGTCCTGCATCCATAGGTGAACCCAGTGACAAGCGATTTCGCCCGTGAATGCGACTTCTTCTCCCTGAGGGCGGAAAGAGATATACCTTTTGATTTCGTGTGGGTCTGATACGGCGGTCCTGGACAATGTGCGACTCAGTGGGCATGGCAGGATGGGTTTGAAAAAGCAACGATACTGTCACACAGGCGTGCTGAGAATTTCCAAGGAGTGATCGCTACGCAACAAAAAACGCTACTATTCCTAGAGACATCGTCCACCGATCGGAAGATCATCGCACCCCAGAACCTCGGCCACGATGGCATTTGAACCCATAATACATGTTCAGACAGCGCGAAAGTATCATTCAGGAGTCAGGCCTATCAGGGGTCTCCGCAGGACACACGACGAGCTTCGTCCCACTAACCCCATTTGTCTGCAATCTCCTCAGCCCAGATACAATGCCGTTCAAGCCTCCTGGAAGCACTTCGACTTTGTTCGGCTGCGAGTCAAGTATGCTCAATATTAGCCAAATACCGTCGTCATTGGATCAGCAACGTGGATTAGAGCGGTGCACACCTTGATTGTACCCTCGGCAAGCCACTTTGTAAGCGCAACCGAAAATTTTGCCCCAAGCGCGCGATTTTGTGGAAAGTGAAATGACCCGATCACCATAAACACATTTTTACTGCCTTTCTCTCCTTTTACTAGAGGTTCCGTGACGACAGCAAGAGTACCTCCTGGAGATAGCAGGGAACATGCAGCCTGTTGAGTCTCTTTGAACGACACCGCATCGAATATGTACGTGATAGGCACATTAGTGATCTCGGTGACTCGTTCTCTCAAAGTGTCAGTAGAAAGCTGCCGCTCGAGGACATGCGTCGCTCCGAGTGAGACGAGCAACTCTTCATTGTGAGACGAAGCTGTAGTGATGATGGGCGAAAAACCGGACAGCCTCGCAAGTTGAATAGCTATGCGTAATGAAGCACTTTAGTGCAAAGAGCCAGGCGAGAGGCTAACACTCGAACGTACCATACTGGCCAAGGGAGGCAGCACCCCCCATAATGACGATGGGTTGATTTGCATACTTGCCTAAGCCCCCTTCTTCAAATGGCGGGGTGAGTGCCAACCCTTGCGGTTGCTGAGCGTAGGTGGCCACCGCAAACGGATTGAAACCCGTAGCGATGGACGCAGCCTGCTCAAACGACACGTTAGGTGGAACCTATACTCAATCTGTTAAACAAAGAAAACTGTCAAAAATTTAACAACAGCTCACCTTGATAGCGAGGGCTGCACTCGTCAAACAATACTCTTGATATGTAGTATATTTATTCCCAAAAGATGTTTGGAAGAATCTGACAGGGGAAGTTGTGAGCATCAGCACGACGACATGCACCTTGAATGAGAATACCGACACCCTATCACCTTGCGACAAACGCGTGACCCCGCCACCAACTTGTTGGACGACACCCGCGCCGTCCTGGCCGACGACAGCAGGATATTCTTTTACCATGAAGAAGCCGGATCGTTGAATTTTCCATTCGAGCGAATTGATTGCAACTGCTTCGAGCTTGACGAGGATTTCTCCTGGGCCGGGCTCGGGAGTTTCTATCTTGCCGAGTGTAAACTCGGCACCAATTTCTGGGAGCCACAATGCTCTATGCATGGTGATGGATGCGTCTTGTGACGTTACGGTCTGTTTGCGAAGGAAAATATAGGTGTGTTCTCGAGTCATTTATAGTGGTCGTCGAAGCTGATCGCCATAAGCTACTAGGACTGTCAATGAGTCAGCTGCTTAGTGGTGATTGAACAAGGACTGGCGTACAAGACTGGGAACTGCTCATGCAGCTGACATCGATGATGACGCACTTTATGCATTTGCCGCTAACGTGAGCATGGACTTGGAGTGGCGGCCAGTCAGCATTCCCAGGTGGGTTCCACTTGTTGAAGGGCGATCGGTCATGGTCATTACGAAATCATAACCCAAATATGGCAGGTTTATAACAGGTACAATCGCTCTGCGTCCACCTCCAACCATGTCCAAGACAGATATTAATGATAGGATCATCCAAGGTCATCAAGCCTAGGGCTGACCCTCACAAACACTGGGCCTGCTCATTGTTTGCATTGCTTTCCTGCACTGCTCCATGGGTTCCACGCCCTCCGGTACGTCAACGAAAGTGTGTCAGGGCAAATAAAACCATGCGATACCAATCTACTGATGCAGCAAGGAAACAAGTCTGTCGGATCCCCCAGCAGCTTCGAAAGAATAGCAACCAATCTCTTCGCACTGACACCCGTCTCTGATCTTCTCAAGCGTCTACGATGCCATTCAAATCTGAAATCTCCCGGAAACACTTCGACAGAGTTAGTCTGTAATTGAAGGCACTCTTGTCAACCACGCTGTCTTTCCCGGTGTCATCGACAACGCCACCTCGTCAGTACAGTCGCAAATTTGACCCCGGATTCACGATTCGATGGGAAACTTTCTTCTGACTGGTCTTGCCGTCTTTGGCGTATTCCTGAGAAGTGTTAGTGAGGATCCCACTGGACACTAAGACCTAGTACGCTGCCCGCTACAAAATCGTATTGTATGTACGTTGCTGGTTACCGGTAATGTTCGCAACTTGTTCTTTCAGCATAGCAACAGGAAGCCTTCGATCGAGGACGTGCGTTGCACCTGACGAGAGAAGATGGTCGTTGTGTTGCGGAGAAGCTGTCGTGATAATTGGGCCCGACAGCTTAGCGAGCTGGGTCGCTGCACATCGCGAAGTGCATCAGCATAAAAGTTGGTGGAAGGGAATGCAACACGGTCATAATGGGTTGAATGGCCCGCGTACATAGTCGCCATATAGTTGTGTTGCGGTATTCGGCACCCTTGTCACAGAAAATTCATCCAGTCTCCAGAGACATGAAACGACTCGACCTGGACTAAGCTCATAAGCCACCATCTTGCCGCTCCACGCATCAAGTGATGACCTTACCTGTCACGAGATGAAGGTGCCTACCAGACTACCATGCAACCACGGGGAACTTGAGGTGGACAATGGCAAACAGGTGAGCACCGGGAACACACTGTTCCATGATATTCTTTGGCTTGCACTTTGTAGGCATCGCACGCGTAGACTCTCGAGCTGGACAACTCCGGGACCTGGAAACTGGACCTGCGACTGTGACTAGGGCCATGTGGGACTGTGACCGATCGTGAAACGAGGGATCCTTAGCGAGTCGGACCCAACTCACTTCACTCACCAACAACGCGATGTGGCCTTCCTGGTTCCTTAGTGTTGTCCTGTTGGCAACCCGCACCCATACAGCAACCCTTCAGCCCCAGATTCCATCTGTACAATCGTTTTATCCCGACGAACTGGGACGGGTGTTCACCCTCAGTACAGAAACACAGATTTTCGTCGATGAGACTTTTGCATCCGATTATGGGTCCAGGCCCGACGGTCCTACCCTCCTTGATTTCGCAGAGACTTTCCGGTCCGATTTGATCTCTCTGACATCATTCGCGCTCCCTCGAGTCCAAGTTATGCCACTCGGCCTGACCCACATCAATTCGGCCATCGTCCTTACACTCAATATCTCGGGTAATCACACGCTTTACTCAGGCATCCCCACACCCGAGGCCTACGACTTCCTGATATCGAATTCCTCGTATATTATATCTGGCTCTGGGTCGATTGGTGTGTGGTGGGGAACTAGGACATTGCTGCAGCAGCTCGTGTTATCCGAGCAAAAATACGATGGTACATACACCATCCCAACCGGGCATGGCACTGATGGTCCCGGATGGGAGGTCCGAGGTTTCATGCTCGACGCTGGACGCCATTGGTACACGACCGATTTCCTCGGTCAGCACTTTTTTCATGCAAGCTAATGTATTGTGCTGATTCATGTCTTAGCCGAAATTTGCACATATGCGTCCTTTTTCAAGACCAATGAATTCCATATTCATGCCTCAGACAATCTCTGGATACCTTCGCTACTCTACGGCCCTGATTGGCGTTCGCTCTACTCTGGGTTCCGGTTCGAACCACCTTGGGACTCGCCGATTGTTGGTCTCGTCCCTCATCGCAACAAGTCATGGAGTTCCACCCAGTTTGCCGACCTACAGTCACACTGTGCACAGCGTGGCGTAACAATCGTGCCCGAGATTGACACCCCTGGTCATTCCCTAGTGATATCACAGTGGCGTCCTCAGTTGATGCTGAACGGAACACCTGACTCCCTCAATCTGACCTATCCCGAAACTATACCCACTATTCAATCCATCTGGTCGCAATTTCTTCCTTGGTTTTCGTCTACTGAGGTCTCTATCGGCGCTGACGAATACATATCTTCACTCGCTGATGAATACAACTCATTCGTCAACGAGATGTCATCTTACATCCGAGGGATCAGCGGGAAGAGCATCCGCGCCTGGGGCACATACATGCCAAGTAATATGACTTCCATCTCGAGCAACGTGACAATACAACATTGGGACTTTCCGTCCGCTTCCATTCCTGTCAAGCTTCTTGACGCTGGCTATCGAGTAATAAACTCCGAGCAGTCTTTCCTCTACCTGGACGGGAAGATACCCGCAGAAGGTGGTTTTCCCCAGACACTCAATGTCTCTCTCCTCTTCTCTGGGGCCAATGCAGAGGGTGGTGGTTGGGCTCCTAACATCTTCACTGCAAATGATCCCGCAAACAACGCAGCCTACGACCACACGGGACTTCGAGGTGCCATCTTTGCACTCTGGAACGACTGGGGCCCAAATGCTACGACACCTCTAGAGACCTACTACCAACTGTCGCAGTCTCTTGCTGTGTTCGCAGAAAAGACATGGGCGGGTTCTGGGATTCGCTCGTCGGAGCTGACAATGGACCAATTCGAGGCCGCCTATCCCGTGCTTAATGCCCGTGCGCCGGGACAGAACCTTAACCGTGGTGTGGAGGACAAGGCTTCGAGTGAGGTCGTGTTCGCATTTGAAAGTTTACCTTCCTTGCCATTTCACACTGGCGTCGAATCTGTCGGTCCCCCGTACACTCTCTCCTTCAGTGTACGACCTCGCGCTGCGGATCTACAGTCAGCGGGGGATGTCACCGGTACGGAGCTTTTCAAAGGAAAGGACTCTATGCTGTATGCCTCTTCTCTCGCGTTTCTCTCTAATGCCGAGTATTACCCTCTTTCCCCCACATTCATACTGGAACCCGACGTTTGGACGAATGTGACCATCCACGCAACCAGGGAATACACGTTCGCAGCCATCGTTCAGGGACCAGACCATACAGAGAGATATTGGTATCAAACCACTCTAGACATTTGGGGCGATTACCTCACGCAAGCCAACATGTCGTTTGCTGCGCCGTCTGCGACAATCGGCAGCCAAGGGTTTGGAGGTGACATAGCAAATGTTGTGTTGCGTATTGATTAAATATCATATCCTCACCGTTCGACGGACTCGTGCATTTGTTCTGTCAGGTTCAGCTGACCCGTGGCTGACCCACTGACGGACGCTTATTTTATAACGCTCCCGGATAGATCCTGCCGGTGCTTCTGGGTGGGTATTTAAATCTCTTTGACGTGAGTGAACGATGCGGCTTGTTCCGAATTTTGTTTTTGTAGGAGCTAGCACACGATGAGTCACCTCAGCGCCGTGAAGACACGGAGTGAATATATAACGTATGTACCTAGCACACGATGGGTCTAGGTACGGTGAGCGGGTATACTAGGCGACGGACGGTAAGGTACTCACCACCTCAGTGCCGTGAAGACATGGAGTGAGGTGTGAACGTACCAACCGCCGCTTGTTAAATATGAGAGACTGTATTCCAACGAAAAATGGTATAGACGAGAGAGAAAGATGGCGTACGAGAGAGAATGCAGGGGAGAACGGAAAAAGGAAATAACGGAAACGGGGTATCGGGTCGTCCGTGTTCCAACAGTTTTTCAACTCCCATATCGATGGGGCGCCTTCGTCTCTACTGCATGAGATGGAACAACCTCACATCGCAATCCTAGTCAAGAC
Organism: Pulveroboletus ravenelii; assembly: GCA_038090235.1. Taxonomy (NCBI): domain Eukaryota; kingdom Fungi; phylum Basidiomycota; class Agaricomycetes; order Boletales; family Boletaceae; genus Pulveroboletus; species Pulveroboletus ravenelii. Next base: position 26,601 of record JBBPMH010000183.1, on the reverse strand, counting down.
AGAGGTAAGCAAGTCAGCTATTCGCACCTGATGGGTGCTTATTTCGCGCGGTCTCTAGGTTTCCGTGATCTGTTATCTTGTACACTGAGTTCTGGTGACGTTCACCCGAGCAAAACAATACTGCTGTGTATAGGCTTGAGACTTGCTGTATCATGACAGAACGTTCCAGCCGTTCAATGCTGTGTTACGGAGATATTGCCCGCCGCTGGACCATCACAAGCACTGCTAGACACCAACCTGTATAATGCAAATGCACTCTCCTGGCTATTTTGCTTTGCTGGCGATGCGACTCATCCCGCCCTTCACAGAAAACTCGTCCCAAGTCCCAGAACGATTTGGACTCGTTGGGTATAAAAAGATGCTACGCTTCTTCCTCGCCAACTAAGCCCTCATCTCAAATCTCTCGTCGTCAAAACATGTCTTCTTCGCCTTCCCCTGCCTTGTTACGAGAGCTGATCGCGGTTCCCACCCGGCGGCCGGGCCAGTCTCGGGTAGGTGGACTCCATCCCCAGATTGCGCTGGTTGGCACACCGATTTATTTGCTCTGTTCTTGTCAGCATGTCATCCGAGATGGCCGACCTTACTGGTCGCAACATCATCTATCCCAGTCTCCAGGCCAGCAACATATACCATCCCCCCCTAGGCTAGTACAAGCCTCGGACGCTTGTCCGCATTGTTGGCTACGCCCCAAGCATCCAGAGCATCGGTTTTGTTCCGTTTATTGCGGTCTGTCCGCTGCTCGCGCCGCGCCGGGACTGAAGTGGCTCCCTCAGAAGCACGAATTGTCGATCAAGAGTACGTGTTGCGGATTTGCGAGGTTTATCCCTTCAAGTTGACCTGTCATTTTTTCCTCGCTAGTCGCAACGCAATTCATACAGTGCTGGAGGTCAGGGCCCCGTCCCAAGGTACTGGCGGTTCATATGATCACCTGGACGGAATCATACCAGAGGGAGTTTGAACAGTACAGGTGAGGCTTCATCTGCCTCCTCGCTGAAAGCTCAATTTCTGTGGGCTGAATAAAGTGAGCAGGGATGCAGTCGAGGCCCGAGGACAATTCAAGCGCAAAGGACTTTCCCTAGGGAACGAACAGAAGCGGTTCCGAAGCACGCCTCGCGCGTGTACCCTTGGCGAGCGAGGAAATTTCTCCCTTTGCCACCGCGAGGCGTGCTTGATGTGCGAAACAATCCGCTGCGGGTTTAGACCGCATCTTCTACGGAAACGGAGCATTCCATTGTACGCTTCTAGTCCCGAGGCGGTTTGTGACCCTTTTTGAAACATGACCAGAAATGGGGGTGGCATCCGACTCGGCGCTGGTATCTACACGAGTCACTCGTCTTCCAAGTTAGAATTTTTTTTCTGTCCTTGTAAGGTCCGATGCGACCAGCGGTCTCATGTGGTTCTAGGGCTGACCAGTATGCCGACAACATACATGATCCCAGTTCGCGTATCATGGCGATGTTGGTCTGCCGCGTCGTTATCGGAAACCCATACGTGACATACCAGGAAGATCCGACGATCAGGACCCCACCTCTGGGATATGACTGTGTACGTCAACTCTCCTTGCCCGTATTGAGGTTATCCTGCTCATTCTCTCTTGATCCCGTTCTCGCTTGTGCCTGTTGTGCGGTGCAGGTGTATGGAAAGCCAGGACGGGACTTTACAGAAGACGAGTATGCGGTTTATAATGCAGACGCCATCCGGGCTGCATATCTCGTCATGTATGAAAGGGCGGACGGGGTTTGGGCTTGACTAGAGATAAGCGCGGCCCGGACGGCGCGAGCGTATTCTCGTTCGCGAGTGCCGCTGTTACTTCTCCGCGCAGGTGTCATTATTTGATAAGCTTACTGCCGAATCGCAGATGTGTATCGATGTGGCTTTTTTTTAATTTGTTTTTAGACTCGAAAAAGGGCTACGATCGTGGACAGTGCTGGTTCATTTTTCGTCTGGGATTTCTTAGCTTAGATTTCCTCCTATTTACATAGAGTCGCTGTACGGCTTTCAACATAGAAGTTGGACCTAGAACAACCCATTCATTTTAAAACGAGGAAAGGAAGTGTTGCGGGGCAAAAAAAAGAAGTAAAGGCATGAATTTGATCCGCGAATGCATGCACAGCCGATTCTGAGAAGTACATTGCTGTCAGGATGATCGTTCCCAAGGACAGGGGCGAGCATCCCTTGCAGATACATCAAATTTGTCTGGGTTCCTTGTCAGTCAGTGACATGGGCCGTTGAGATAGCGACGGTTGTTGAAGCTGGATGTGACAAATGCGTCGATCATTCATTCAACCAGACAATGTAAGCACCTTTTGGTGGGTTCGGCGGTGATATGGCGAGACGAGAAGGCCCGTGCTGGCTATCTGAGGATAAGACCTCTTCGGTGCTTTTTATTGTCCTGAAACCGACACCTTTGAGCTTGGGGCTGCAGCGGGGCACGAGGACGGACGAGGAGAGATAAGGGGATGGCGTGGCATGCCCAGCCTATTTGGGTCAGATAGGGGTTACCTCGCCCGCAAGAGCCGGTTATTTACGTTACCTCCCGCTTCGCTTAAATAAAGGGCTGGCGCTTCCAACCCTCCCTTCTTCCCTCCCCACATCATGCGCGGTCTGACCACCGTCACCCTCGCTCTGGCTGGCCTCGCCGCACATGCCCTCGCCCATTCACCTCCTCCACCCGTCTCTCCCCCTGCCACGTACGCGCGTCGAAAGACGCTCGGTTTCGGGCCTGATCTTCCCCACGCCCGTTTCGAGGCTGCTGACGACCGCGCATTTGTGTCAGCCTCCTTCGATCCCACGAGGGACGCCTACGCCGTCGCACGCGACTTCTTGAGCCAGTACGACGACTTCCAGGCTGGCCGCGCATACATCATCCGTCCCGACTCATACACGGACCATACTACTGGGGTCACACACGTCTATGCCCACCAAATCATCGATGGCATCGAAGTGGCCAACGCGCACGTCAACCTGAACATCAAGGACGGCAGGGTGCTCAGTTTCGGTGATTCCGTACGTGCTCCCGGCCTCCTGCGCCCGCTCCCGCTGACCCGCTTTCCATGTCGTTAGTTCTTCGCTGGGCACGTCAAGCAGAACTCTCATGTCCCTGTGCATCCTCACGCCCACCATTGTACTCAACTCTCCTCTGCACTTGACGTCCACCGCTCACTCCTTCAGTCTCCTCTTCCCTCACACGACCGCACAAGGGTCGCTCATGGTCTCGCCAACCTCGAGCATCTTCATGTCTCGAATTGTGCCAATGTTCCCTCTTCCTCCTTTGCGTACTCGGGCGAGGTGGACATGGATCCGAAACGGCCTCTCCTCGCTTTCCTCGTATCTGCTCTGCCAGGGAATCACCCCGACTTGGGCTCTCTGGTCGACAATGTCGAGGAATATGTGAGCAACATTGTCATGACACCAGAACCGCATCTACTTGGAGAGCATGCATCCATCGGAATGTCCCTCTCCAACGTTCCTGGCGCAGTCAGCGAGGTCAAGGCACGCATCGTCTGGGTCCAGGTCCCCACTGAACACGGCATCAAGCTCGAATTGGTTCACCGTGTACGAGTTCCCTGTTCTTCTTCCTTTGCCTTGTCTTCTCACATCTGGGTTATTACTAGTTCGAGGTCGAGATGGAACACAACTGGTACGAAACCACTGTCACGACGTCAATACCCCACCGTATCATCAGCGTCGTGGATTGGGCGAGCGATTCTCCCATGCCAATGCCAATCGTCGAGGAGGGTGAGTGCGGACCCATTCATGGTCCGCAGTTGTGAGAACCTGATCGTCAACGCCCCTCTTTTCAACACCCCACATTGTGTTTTATCCGTTGTTACTTTATACGCTAGCTCCATATCCAGATAGTCGCCTTCCCAACCTGGGCGCCTTCATTCCTCCTGGGTCCACCTTTCACTCGGTGTCTTCTGTGCCTGTGCAGGCGGGCGGACGGAGACTGGGTAAAGCTCTCGCTGGAAAGAAAGGTAAGTAGACGTCTGCTCTATCTCATTCGATGAATCCACTATCTGGTAGGTATCAGCTGACTAACATCTTCGCAGGTTCCAAGTCTTATGCTCCCGCCCCCAAGAAGCCACAGGTCCCCGAATTAACCAAGGCTTCTTATCTCGTCTTCCCTTGGGGTACCAACGATCCTACAGAGGCTGCGCAGAGGAAGGCTGTGAGTCATGGTGAGCTTGGTGCGTATGCTGGTTATTTCCATATTTCCGTCACGTGAGACGTTTTCCAGCTGGAACCAACTACCCACTATCATATGGTAGAGAAGTTGTTAAAGAATTGGATGATACCTTGGCCTCTCCCGCTGGTTGGCACGCCCTTCCCTGCCCCAATGATCCAAGCATAGATAGGGAAGACAAGACTGCCTGCGGTAAGTGTTTAGCCGGTGATCATTGAAAGTGCGTTCGAATGACTCGAATGTCAAGCGGATTCGTACTGGCGTACGACCAAGACAACATGGGGCAACAATGTTTTCGCACACGAGAATTGGGAGGGCAAGAATGCTTGGATATATAACGATCGTCCGCTAGGTAGCGATTCCTCCCATTCTTACTGGCTGCCAGCTCACGCCAATTTTCAGCTGAAGCAGACTCGGTTTTCTCGTACCCTTATGCCCCCCAGGCAGCGGACAGTGAAGACGAGTCGATGGAACAAGCAAAGGCACACCTCAACGCGACTGTGACACAGTTGTTCTATACCAGCAACATGGCTCATGATCTCTTTTATCGGTAAGTGAAGTTATTTCATGTTCTGCTTGTTTACAAAACGTCATATCAGCTACGGCTTCACCGAAGTTGCCGGCAACTTCCAACAATTCAACTTCGAGAGAGGGGGTGAAGAAGGCGACGCTGTGATTGCTAACGCCCAGGACGGAAGTGGGTTCAACAATGCGAACTTTATGACTCCCCCTGACGGGCAGAATGGGTCTGTGCAAGTTCATGCATGATCTGGATCGCCTTCTCTAACTGTTTTGTCCCCACAATCTACAGCCGTTGCCGAATGTACCTGTGGAACACTGACTCACCATATCCCGATGGGGATATGGAGGCTGGCATTGTCGTCCATGAACTATCTCATGGTCTGTCTACTCGTTTAACAGGTGGTCCAAAGAATTCTGGATGCCTCGGTTGGGGAGAGGCTGGCGGTATGGGTGAAGGCTGGGGAGGTTCGTTTAGTGCAATATCTTGTTGCAAGTAACTAACACACCTTAGATTTCATCGCCACCTCAATCCGCTCTACCTCAACTTACATGGACTATCCAATGGGTGCCTGGGCTGCCAATCGCGCGCAAGGTATCCGCAACTACCCCTATTCTACTAATGTCGCGATCAATCCATCGACGTACGAGACCCTCGACAAGCCAGGCTATTGGGGCGTCCATGCTATTGGCGAAGTCTGGGCGGAAATGCTCTGGGTTCTTCAACAACGGTTCATTGCCAAACACGGCTTCTCGCAAACACTTCTACCTCCCGTCCCTAACGCTGATGGGACGCTTCCACCCAATGGCTTTTACCGACCACAGACTTTCAACCTACTCACCGGTTCGCCGAACCCTCTCATTCCTAAGCATGGCAACACGTTACTACTACAACTCGTGATCAGCGGGATGAAGATGCAACCTTGTTCCCCCAGCTTCTTTGATGCTAGAGCTGCGATCATTGAAGCTGACAAGGTTCTGACCGGCGGTGAGAACTTGTGCGATATCTGGGAAGGGTTTGCGGAGAGGGGATTGGGTGCCGATGCCAAGATATTGGGCAGCACGCCATGGGGTGGAGGAGTCCGCACGAATGTGAGCCATCACGCTGATTCGTTAGCTTCCAGCTAACATACGCTATTGCAGGGCCTCAAGGTTCCATCTCAATGCCGCCCCGGTGAGCCGGAACCAGAGCCAGAGCCCAAGCCCACGCCAAGACCCGGTGATCCTGACGACTGTGACCCTGCTTTCCCTTGGTGCTGGCTCAAGAACCGCGTTGGAAAGTGGCTCCCGAGGTTACCCTGGGGTTTTGACTATTACTATTGAGCAAGCGGAAACAGTGACAATCAGACAAGCACCCACATACGATATACCTTATTGGTTAGACCAGGATTTGGATGTTGAAATGTGGTAATCATGATACATTGTGGTCTCTTTGTTTTCCCTCCTGCATTCCTGTCCGCTGCCTTGCTTTCGCTGATCTGATGATCTAATATGTGCTAGTTATAGTCCTTTGCTCACGCTATTGTGACAGGCTGCCAATACTAGTATCCTTCCGATAAGACTATCAGAGATTCGGCCGTATTTGACGTGGCGACGGCGAGCTGGTCGATAGCGCATTGGAGCCAATCAAATTAGTGGGTACGCATCTCGGGCTGGTATAAACCTATCATCGCATCCATACCGCACGCTAAGTTGCGGTGTGAGGGTATGAAAAGTGCGAGACAAGCCAAGACTTTGAAAACTTCTAACAAACATGTTTCGTATGCTTCCAATTCTACCTGCCGGTGGAAACTCCATCGTGCTCACGCTGTAAGTGAAGTACCTCCCAAGCATACATGTTTACGAGCACGTGCACCACGCGGTCCGACTATCGTTACCCCCTTGCCTGGCCTGGCCGCGTCTCTTCATCAGCTTCTCCTTCCAGTATGGCCTTCGCCCGCAAAAAAATTCTGGGTTTCGGCACTCCCAGCGAGGCTGTACATACATACGGGCACAGGCTCTAGGGGGGCTCCGTTCTTGCCATTTGCTCTGACAAAAGACCACCATCCCGTCTAGTCGGTGACTTCAAGGAGTGTCGCCACATTGTCGTTGACCAGACGGCTGGGATCAAACGTTGTCATGACCCCCAGAAACGCAAGGAGGGGTGAGCTATACTCTTTCTTGGTATCCCCTCGTGTGGCGTTCGAGGCCTGTGTCGGGATATAATGTAGGTCCCGACCAAACGTGGCGTTGGTTCATCATGTAATCCTTCCGTCTCATCCGCACCCGCATATACGTTGACGTTGAGGGCGATTGTGGACTCGCCCGGCACGGTCTGGAGGTTGCTGTGCGTGTGTCTTCCCAATACTGCACACGCCCTATTTGATGCTTCCGCCGATCATTTGTACGAATGTCTAGATACAGCCGATCAGCTTGCGAGCCCCTGTGCACACTCGTTAACTCCGTAGCTTCCGCACGGTACGGGAAATGGGAGGCAGATGTGGTGAAGCTCTCGCAAAGAAGATATACTCCCTCGCTATCGCGTTATCCGACGAGTCTGCTGTCTGATGCCACCGTCCGACTTGGTTTGTTCTCTGCAGATGTCCCATGGTCCCCCGAGTTGGGTAAGACGTTTTCCCTCGCGTGGATGCTGCACGGAGGAAAGCTCCAAGGATGGTGTGTGAGGTCCGTCGCTTTCTACATTCTCTTGACCAAGACGATGGTTTTCCAGCCGGGGCTCTTCATCCCCCGATCACATGGTTCTGGTTTTGATGCATGTGGGTGACGTGGACGTCAATGTTCTGACTGGAGGTGAGAGCGTGTTTGACATCTGGGAAGTGTTTGCGGAAAGGCGAATGGGTGTTGACGCCGGGATATCGGGCAGCACACCGAGGGTAGGACCTGATACGACCGGCGATCGCAGAATAGGGACTTTGAGGCTGACATGGGTTACGTACAGGGGTCAAAGTTCGAGCTCAGTGTCGCTCAGGTGACCCAGAAGGCGTGATTCTCGACTTCATAGGCTCCACTGCGAGATCCGAGTTTATCGATGATCCCGACGGCGACGGGTCTTCTTTCCTGTCTAGCCACTGCTTTCGGCATGCTGCGGATGGCACAGGCAGCGGTGATTGCTCGCATTTGGGTACCGTTATGGTCAAATGGCCAAGATTCCAGTGCCCTCGGTATCATCGTCATCTGATCTAACGGATTGAGATGCGCGTAGTGGAACGCTAGGGGGTGGGGCGAACCCATTCCCTGAAAGGAGGTCAGTGTCCGGAGGGGAGGTCGCCCACCAGGCGCCCATATCCGAGGACCTAAGTCTTCTACAATTACACACACAAATAGGTGTAATCTCAAGCCTGCGAAGGCTCTCATCAGGGGGTTTGATCGCTGCCCCGACTGCCACCGCTTCTAGGAATTATCAGCTGTAGCAGAGGCGGGGGGAAGCAGCAAGCAGGTGGATGGCCATCTGCGGGTACGACTCTACCAGAAGCGGTGGGTTAAACATGGAGGAAGGCAGGCGAGGATAAAGGCGGCTTAGCGGACGAGGCGGGGGGAACAAATCCTGCGCGATCCCAGGGCAGGATGCGTTCCCACTACGTGTGCCATCGTGGCGCCCAGTAGCCACGGTCCTACTGGCTGAACGGGCTACTAGGGTCCCACCGGCACTTTCGTATTCCCATATGGTACCACACGGGAGCTGGCCGGCGTGAATTTGTTCCCTGCTATGCACAGAGATACCGATAAGCGACGCTGATATTTCCTGGGCTAGTGCCGAATTTCAAGAATTGGCACCGCCCTATCACCTTGGCCTGCAACACTGCCTTGTGGCACCTTATATTCCTCTGATTTCGCTCCCACGACACAGTTTCTTTGCAACCACCATGAATGGGATCCAGCGATTCAGGAGTACCGAGATTGATAGGGTCAACATGCCCAGTGAGTGTATGAAGACTCTCATAGGTTGCAGTGGCTGATTGGTCGATCGACTGTTCTTTTTCGATGGGGTGAGCAGCGCTGAGTGCGTTCATACCCGTGCTGGAGGAGAAGAAGGCAGAGATAGAAAAGATAGAGATGAAGGAGTTCAAGTACGGCGAGGGGAACCGCAATTATGTAAGCTCAGCCGTCATGCTCCTCGCCGAATCTCTTCCAATGATTGTGCTTGGACCAGCTCGATGTTTATTACCCTCCTTCTGCTTCGGCGCTCTCCACCCCAGGCGGGAAGCTCCCGGTGCTCTTTTTCGTCTACGGCGGTGGGTACAACACCGGGGCGCGACGACTTCCTGAGCCCTACGAAATGGGTTACCGGGCGTTGGGCTCCTTTTTTGCGACGCGCGGATTCCTGACGGTCGTCCCCGACTACCGGCTTGTACCCGAAGCCCAATTTCCTTCGTCGTCAGAGGACGTCCGGGATGCGCTTCTCTGGTTCGCAGAACACGCCGCAGAGGTGACAGGTGCGGCGACGAATCCTTCGAGTGCGCGCACGGAAGTGGATTTGGGGTATGTGTTCATGCTGTCACACTCTGCGGGTGCGACGCACTCGTTCGTGTTGCACGCGTACCCGCCGTTGCGAACCGGTTTCGTGGAGAAGGCGGCCGAGGCGGGGTTACGCGTGCGAGGACTGGTGTTGTGCGGGTGCCAGTGGTCCCCTAGCTCGCTCATAGGGAGGTTCCCGACACCGGGACCGGTCAAGTCGTACTTTGGCGAGGAGGCGGAGCTGAAGGAGAGGGAACCACGTGGGTTGTGGAAGGCCCTTGCGGAGGAGGATGTGCGTGCGTTTCCAGACTTGTTGCTCATCCAGGCGGAGCGGGAGCCGGACTCGCTCAAGACGACAAAGGACATGATGGAGAACGAGTTGAGGGAGAGGTTGCAGAGCGTCGGAAGGGAGATCAAGGAGACGCAGATCGCGGCGAGACACAACCATGTGAGTGTGAACTGGGTGTTGAGCTCGGGCGACAAGGAGGGGGAGAAATGGGCACACGACACCGTTGAGTGGTTCAAGGCGAGGTTGGCCTGAATCATCGAATGTAAAAATGCCTGGAAATTTCGTAGACTTGGAATGTTAATTGTTCAACTCTTTGGCAAGACCATCATCATGACCTATCAATGGCCCTCCAAACCCAGAATCAAGCCACGTTCTCCGGCGCCGCTGCGGACGCCCACGACTCCTGCCCAGTTTTTCCCTCCGTCCTACTTCGCGGCCGCAGCGGGCATACCCTATCCTCCCAACCGTGACGACAATGGTCCACTACCTCAACTCTGGACCCCTTCGACACCGGGCCTAAAAGATCAACTCTGCCAGGAAGAATGCCCGCTCAGCTCCAATGCATCGTATCTGGCCACCGAATGTTCTCACCCAAGCAACCTAGTTCGAGCTCGACGCAAAAGCCAGCTTGGCGACCTCAGCCTCTTGGAATCCCAGCTTCTTCCAACACTCAGTGACACGGTTGAGCGCATGACAAGACCACCTTCCCAAGTGATATCAAACCCGCCCACTCGTCCCGTCCCCGGGCCCCCAGGCGTCACGCGAGCACCTTCTACCTCTTCACAAGGTAGTTCCGCTTATTCTGTCAGAAGCGAACCCCACGGTTCCAGTGTCGCTGCTGCTCAGGCCCTCACCGTCGAACCGAGATCAGGCGAACTACCACTCCGCTCGCCGTCTCATGCGCACCCTGAACAGCCACCGTTGAGTGCGCGATCATCATCGTCTCGGTCCAATCCCAAGTCAATACTAAAATCTCATACGATATCTGACCAACATCTGCAAGTCCGGCAAGCCCACCTGGAAGACGTGCGTCTTCCTACCGATCATGCCCGAAAAGCCGGTCGAAGTCCTATCCCTGTCCCACCAGCACCAGTGCTTCCAGAAAACAAGGCAGAACGTGTGCGTCAAGCGCCAACCTCTCCGCGGCCAACAATAGACGGTTCCCTTCGCACTGGTAGGGCGCGCTCACGAACGGATCCCGGTACCCTACCGAAGGGTTTGTCCTCGGCTCACGGAAGGAATACTCAGCAACCGAACTTGCAGCCTTCCAGCATCCCACGGCGCGTCGGCGTCCCCCCGAGTCCGGCGACGTCTCGGATATCGACCGTTGCCCAGATGTCAACTATTGGTTCGGAAGTGGGAACTGTAAAATCGACACAACCCGAAAAACGACGGTTGTTTGTCACCGGCGCAGAAATTTCGTCGTCTTCGAGCTCGGAAGGTCAAGCCCCCCTGGCGCGCCACATGAAGCCCAAAGCGTTAACGCGAGCCGACTCACAGTCCTCCACGGAGAGTCCTAGCCAGCTTCGGCCACCACGCTTTGGTCTGGGTTTGGGACTGTCCAGTGTAAATGAAGCAAAGAATCAGGTCAAGTTGTCCCCTGGCCAGAGATGGACAACAAAAATACCGAGCAACGAATCGCATCTGCATCATACGAGTTCCCCGAGTAGCAAGAAACACCAGCGCAACAGTACACTCAAAAGGGGCGACCGATCGCCCTCCCGAAATCCGCGAGTTGATAGTGCTGATGGACAGCGCAGACAACGAGAGTTGTTCTCCCTTATGCTGGCTGACTCGAATGACTCGAGTGGCTGCGACTCGCAGCCAAGTGGGTTCGAAGAGTCTGAGGATCGGTGTCTTGTATCCGACAGATCGGGCGATTCTCCGCGATCAGGGTTTGATGGTTCTGCATCAGAATACTCGCCGGCAGAAGACGATGGCCCCACCGTGAGACGGATCTCAACAAGGCGCGAGACCAAACCTGAACAAATGCGTTCCAAATCTGCGACTCGGCGAAGTCGTATTAACTTTTCAGATGATAGTGGTTGAGTTAATCTAACCTTCATCATGATTTAGGCTCCTTACATAACGTCAGAGCTTGTTGACGACCAGTACACTCCTAGGGCGTCATCAGCTTCATTGCACTCTCGACAGAACAAGGGCGAAAGACGAGGCTATCCAGTGGCTACGACACATGGTGATGGGTTTTTAAAATCAGAATCATCAACTCTCGCTTCTGATCAGGATACGAGTTCAATCGATGGCACAGTAACTCGGGTTACTCCCGAGAGATACTCTTCTGAACTGTCGCGGATTATGGCAGTATCGATTGCGGCAGCAGCACAACAACGACAGGTATTTGGGATAAACTCTTCCCCGGATCTTGAGGACTGCCATGCTGATTCCTCGGAGCTGCCTCATGCGGATAGCGACCTATCACTGATTGGAAGCGACCGATGGCAGGATGAATGTGATGACCTCGTCACGGGGTCATTACTTCAACAGCTGAATCGGACTTGTGGCACTGACGGGAGGGAACTTGGCAGCCAACGATCATCGATGGGCGAGCTCTCCCTTTCCTCCACCCAAATACGATCCAGTGTTTCTCAGGATTCGATTTATTCAATCCCAAGCTCTCCTATGCGGAGATCGAGCAGGGTTATTGTCGTACCAGAGTCACCTCCGGCTATATTCACGGTGCGTGATCAGCAATGGCAGACCTTAAAGAGACACATATTAGGCTCGTACGGCGAGCTAGAGGTTCGACGACAACGACTTGTCTGGGAGTTCACCGAGTCGGAAGACAACTTTGTGACGCGGCTACAGAACATGATTCAGCTATTTATCTTACCGCTCAAAGTAAGGGATACCAGAATGTGGGTATCCGGCATTCCGAGCGATGTCACAAAACTCTTTGACTGGCTGGACGACATCGTGCGAGTGCACGCGCTGCTTTCCTCCACATTGGCCTCTCGACAAATTGTGAATCATCCAAGGTTACAACTCATCAGCGAAGTCTTCCGGGACTTTGTTCCGAGACTCGAAACGTATCAACCGTACCTTGTCAAACTCGAATCCACTGCGTCGCTGATAGACAGTTTCGTTCACGAAGGAAAGAATGACTTCGGGGATTTCATAAAGCTGCAGGAAGCTTCGGAACACTGCCAAGGTTGGAGCCTCGAGAAATATTTGATCGAGCCCGTCAACCGACTTGTGCAATATCCGGAGGTGTTCAGGGCAAGTTTAATCATGTTTCTTGCCAGTTTGCTGACCTATTCGATACAGAGGCTACAACATTTAACACCAAAGTCTCACCCTGATTATATGTCGACGTTTGCGCTCCTTCATGCCGCCAAGTTGGCAATTCGGGTTCTCAGTGAGGTCAAGGACCGTGAGGACGCATATCAATTCGTGAAGATGGCCTGCTCCAGGATCAAGGGAATATCATCTGTTCACTTTGTTAATCGGGAACGACGCTTGCTCATCCGCGGATCACTGGCGTGCGTACAAGTAAGCAATGAGGAGCAAGTACGATCGTCTGAGCCTCTTGCGGGCAACCAAACCGTTTCGCAATCGGACATCCCTCTGGGCCAACATAGTCGACGTACTGACAAACTCTTCAAGGCGGTCAACATCTGGCGGGGTCGATCCAACTCTATCAAATCGAATGCGTCGACGGTGGTGTCATTTGGTACGGCGCCGTCGAGCTTTGACATGCATGTGGGCCAGCCCGTGGCTAGCGCACCAATGGTCCGCGTTGAGTCTGAGCCCGTGGACGCAGAGGTGCTTGTCTTTACGGATCTCGTCTTGCTAGCGTCTCGGCTGCCTTTGGACGAAAATGGTGTCGATACGTGTGATTTGGAGCCTCTCAAGAAGTTTGGATTATCGAGGATAGTTTCCGTACTCGACGAGATCGGTGAGTATGACCTCTGCACGTGTGTGTTACAGGACTTAACCCCCTTCCTCTCTTAAAAAATGACGGAGTGATCAGACCGTCGTGCATGTATCACGCTCGACCTCGCCCCACTAACATCTCGTGCTCTGGAAGAGGGTTATGTGCAATCGACCGGACCCGTCATCACGATCTCGCTCTCCCTTCCACGCCGCGCACAGGGTGCTCTCGACGATGAGCTTAATGCGTCGCTTCATGACTGGCTTATACCATTGCAATGCTGTTGCCGGTATACCCTCCGCTCTCTGTCGTCGCTCAACAATACGACGAGCGCGCTGGTCGACCGGGCGACGTCCGCTATGATGGCTCCAAAACCGGTGTTATCGATCCTCGCGGCTGGTCTGCCATTCCCAAAGAGTCCATCGATGCAGATCGAAGAGTCGGAGCGGGGTCTGGCGAGCAACTCGGAGCAGCAAGAACGGGAAGAGCGTGGATGGTGGTCGAAGCGGTTCCACGAGGTCTTTTCCGAACTGAGCGAGCAAGAGGGATGCTCCGCGCTGACTTGATATTCCCGAAAGTAGACAGACAGGCAGACAATATAACCCGTGGAGAACCCTGTATCATTCATTGGACTACAAGTAGTGAAACTGTGTTGACATGCCGTGGATGACGATGCTGTAGACAAGAAATCATTTGTATGCGATGTATATACTAAGACCCATCTGAATCCTTTTTTCTTCTTTCATCTCGTGGCGAGCGCCGCAAGAAGCGTGTCCGTATCGACCTTGGCAGCTATCACAAACAAGAATGCTATTAGCACCACCAAATCAAGAAATGGCCCCCCAATAACACGCACCCTTGAGCACCAACTTCACAAATAGCTGTGCCAACTGCGGATGCTCCTCTTCGAGTCTCTTCATGCTCTCTGCCGCGAGCTTCCACAGCTCCACATCACGCTCGACCACAACCCGTGCGTTCCGCGGGAGCCCCGAGAGCGCAGACAGCTCGCCTGCGAGTGTCCCCGACACCATACTCTCCTCGATGATTGGCGTGTGTTCTGCAAACTTGTATGACGCTCGGAGGACGCCGGACTGGATAATGTAGAGCCCGTTTGGCTGGTCGTCTTTCTCCCACAGGACTGCGCCGGCGGGAAGGCTGACACATTCAAAGTAGGGCGCGAGCGCAAGGAGGGAGGCGGGGTCGAGCGTGTCAAATGACCCAAACGTCTTGAAAAGCGTCTGGAGAGGTTCGGTACGCACATCGCTCAAGGCGTCTACGACGAAAAGGGAACACCGATGAAAACGGAAGGTAAAAAAAAAGGGTGAGGAGACGCATTACCGCTTGCTATGGTTCGCTCTCCTGCATCTTTTAGCTGTAATCGCCGGGGTGAGCCGACCAGGCCCTCGTGAAAGTCGACATCCACTTTCTGACGACCCGGGAGCACTGGGCAAGACAAGACGGGACCCAGTCGGGTGGTGAACGAGGCACACACGTGTATTGGTCACTTACTCATGGGCGTAGTTTCCTTTCTCTGTGCCCTAAACCACGCGCGCAGATAGGCGTTCTCCGTCCCTGTGTCACACTCGTCAGTTTCATGCACCACAGGGGAACATTATCACTCACACTCCATCGCGTCGTTCAATGTCTCGAATAACTCCACGTATGGCTGCTCCAATACGCCTACGCTGGCCAACGCCTTGCCCACTTCCGGTCTCGAAACACCACAAAAGACGAGTACGACGCCCTTTGCAGCCAACAGCCTCTGAACCCTTACAAACGCCTCCGCAGCTGACAGGTCGACCCCCGCTACGAGGGGAAAATCGACGACGACAAAACGGACAGGGTGGACATGGAACGTCGGGTCGTTGACGAGCGATCGGATGGTGTCCTCTACATGGGATATTGTGCCAAAGAAGAGAAATCCTTGCAGTTGGATGATACGTGTCTGGCTGGACACTTCGCGGATGTATGCGCGGTGAGCTGCTGGACGGCGGACGGTGGAGATTGCAGTGTCTCCCGTGTAACATGTCCGGATGCTCCGTCGCTGCGAATTTTGTATAACGAAGAAGAAACCTAAGATACGGCATGAACCGGTGAGTGCCACGAGCACCGAAGGGGGAAGAGGCTTGCACTCACAACTAACGATGATCCCAAACAAAACGCCAATAACAAAATCCCAAACGGTCATAGTGATCATGATACTAACTATCGTAATGTACTCCGTCCTAGCCGGATGCTGCATCACCAAACCCACCTTTTAGTATGTCGACTGCAGTGCTCACCTGCTCACACGATGCCTAGTGTCCCACAATGCTTCCTTCACAAGGTCGATGCCGAGAACAAAAATGAGTGCGCCGACAACCATGACAGCTACGAGTGCGATGCGTTCAAATGAGGTTTACCAAAGGAATCCTGGAAAGGACGCACGAACATATGCAATCGGCCAGGTGCCGATAATCAGAAGCAAGAACGTGGCCACAGCAAGCATAAATCCAGCGATACGATTCCCTCCCCCAACGCGATAAAACCTGTTCGGCCATATAGTTTTCAGTAGTCAACATATTGTGATGAGGGAAGGAACTGACAGCAGCGTATTAACATAGACCAGATAATTGGGACTTTCGACACGTCAGTGCCCCGCGCAGCGCATGCTAGGTAAGGACGTACACAGTACCAAGAAGTCCTGCCGCAAGGTTGGACATTCCGTGGCCGATGAGTTCCTTATCCGTATCGACGTCTTCATCCAATGATACCGCTGTACGACACACGCACGGGATAGTTGGTAAAGTAATACCCGAGAGAAATTGACGCTCACCTAGAGCAGGGACATTAAGAGGAGGATGCAGTATGTTGAAGAACAGCCTGGTAGACCAGCGAGGTCAACGACATGTGTAGTTCGGTGTGTCACAAAACTACGCACAAGGCGAACTGCGTCGGCAGCGTTGCCCAAATAGGGGCCCATCGCACTGCACGCCAGTCTGTCGCAGCGATTAGCGATCCGGGGGCATACTCAACGACATCTTGGAAGAAGATCTTGGAAGAAGATGAAACATACCATAGTAAGTGTAAAAGGCATACCAACTATGCGCGCCTCCGGTCTTCTCCGCAGTTTCGAACAACCATCCGTCCCGTCGGAGCGTGCCCAGATCAAGCTGGGCGGCTGCTACGACCACGTAAAAGGCGATCGGTATGGTTAGAAAATCTAGGGTGATGTACATTAAGCGGCTGAAAACAACAGCTCAAGAAGACTTACAGATAGGGAACAAGAGCTGATGCTTCCATCTCGCATTGATTGCTCTCAAAAGCACCGCCAGCGCAAGAGGTGGGACCCACATCACGAGGGCATGAGGATCACAAGCAAAATATCGCACTATTTCCCAAGTCGGCGGATCAAGTGCATCGGAAGGAAGGCGGGTGCTGACAGTGAGTCTGTCGTGTTCGAGACAAGACGTACGAGCCATAGGGCGTTAATACGACGGCGAATTCCGAGGGACACGGCGATCAGGGATCTGGGGTTCCGATTCAAATGGGCGACACTTACCCCGTCAAAATCAGGAATATCCCCACTCCGCCTATGCATCTAGAATGAGCCACCGCATCAGTTGGCGCCACTGACTCGGAAGCGAATAGCGGTACTTACCCGACGAGAATATGTCGCGGAAAGAACCCAATAAGGACCCCGAGGCGAAGATACCCTAGAAGGAAGAACGCGAATCCTAGTATTGGAACCCATGATCAGATGATGAGTCTGAATTATGGCCCCGCTTTCAAAGTCAAGAACCCTTGGTCCGCCCCGCCTTCAATGAGATTGATCCCCAACCACGTAAAAAGCCACTCTTCACGAACATAACGCTATAGCGGAGAAGACGACTAACCGGTGAATAAGCTAGACAGTGCAAATGCCACGAGCGTGGTCGCTATGACCTCTCGATTCACGTCACCCATCCTGGCCCAGTCATCGCCAATGATGTCTCGTGCAATGGTTGATGCGAGGATGTGGAAGAAGGGCTAATGGTACCATATTGTGTGAGTTCACATTTGCAGAAGTGAGCGAAGAAATTAGAAAGATAGCAAGGGAATAAGCCGCTCATCTAGGAAGGCAGAGAGAATAGTACGTACCACAACCTCAATCATCATGCTCCCATTCGCACCTGCGAAACTACTCCCACCAAAAGTGTACGCAAGCTGAGCAACGACCGTGCTAAATGACGCCATATTGTCAGTTTAGTACATCACATATATTTCGTCATGCAGGACACGCGAAGCTACTTGGCATGCGGTAATGAAAAGTGGAGGACAGCAGCAAATATGCAAGAACATAAATCGAATCCACTCACGACACGAAAAACATGGACACACCAGCTCCTCCGAACTTGGCAAACAAGCCTGCAGCAGGGAATATGATCATACCATCTAATGAAATCACGTGAGCAGCTGCTGATGAAATTGTATTTGTCATGGATATATGTAGGATCCCCCAGTCGCGCACCCTGGGCGCTTTTGATTCAAACGTGGGCTGTCCCGCATTCGGGTGTAGAAATTATAAATTGGAGCACTTACACGAGATCCCATCCAGGACATTCAGCAACGTGCCTAGGATGACGGCAGGAATAGCCCTGAATGCTTTCCGTCCCAGATTTGAACCCAGAATGTGCCAGGACGTTTCATACGGCTTAGTCCAAAACGCAATCGCGCCATAGTCGTTGGGGACAGCGGATTTTGCGTGCTGCGATGGTGTTCTAGCGGCTACAAATATGGATTGGGAACCATTGTTCATGTCGGCGGGTTCGTGGTAGAAGGTGGCGTGATTGGCACGTAACAGTGAAGTTGTTTCATTGGGAATTTGTGGTGACCGATCCAGAAACTCTGGTTGCACGTCTTCGCCCGCTACAAGATGAGGTCCCGCTGTTAACGTCGATCCCAAGCTGCGCGGAACGTCGGCAACGACCGAGGCGAAGTAAATATCGCCATGGTGATTGTAAGTCGGTGTCATGGACAATTGGGAATTGGGGTGTTCCGTGCCGGTACCCTCGTGGCTGATTTCGGAGTTGCCTTGCTTGCTAACACTGGGGAAGCCTCTTCCTTCCTGCGAGCGAGCGAGAAGGACTGAGAGGGCAGAAGGTGGGCCGAGGGTTGTGTGTCCCAATCCACGAGGAGTGAACCCGCCCGAACCGGGGGTAACGCTAGCAGAAGGACCTGTTGGACTGGAATCGAATGTGGATGCGGATGCAGAAAGATCTTCGTCGACATCCATGCCTGATTCGGAAACCAAGGAGAACCGGGGGCTGCCTCTGTTTGCGTTAGGGGAGGATGGGGCGAACGGAGATGGAAGAGGATACAAGTATTTAAAAGACGGATGGTGAACGGTTCTGGAGATGGTTTCAGGGGTACCATCTTGAATTGTATTGGTAGGGAAGACGAAAGAGTCACAGGATTGTGACGTAGAAGCTAAGAACGTGCACGGCAAGGCGTAGATTGAATTACGGTCATGGCGTTGCAAATGCAGTCAAAGCACGCACGTTCGGAAGAAGTAGCCTCGGCTGGAGTGGCGTGGGCAGTCGAAAAAGGAGAATGGCGAAAAGGTGGGGGAGAATTGGTCACAGGGAGACGGGGAAGGATAGTATTTGACAGTTGAACTGTGCTTGTACGTATGTCCCCCTGTGAGCGCGGCTGGGGCGAATTGCGGGAGGATGCAGAGACGTAGCTCATGGGTTGTAGGAGACTGGGGGATAGAAGGTCTGACACGAAGTAGAAAGACGACGGAAAACATACCCGGCTCTGCGCAACACGGACTCGGCTGGTGAGGGGGATGCAGCGGGGTGCACGGCTTCATCATCGTAGTGATCATGACTATCTTCGGCGTCGTAGCGGGTGTCGTGGTGCACGGTGGGGGCATTGGCAGGGATTGGCGAGGGTAGGAATGACATGAAAGGTAGAGAGTGAGTGTCCGATAGAGTTTGTCATATCAGCCGTCGGTATCGACCTCAAACATGGAAATCAATAATATATTACTCGTGTCACGTGATCATCTAGACCCACCCGCCATCTCCGCCGACGTACTCGACGACGACGACGACGACGAGAATATGTCAAACACGATTCTGCTGTGCGTTCCATCGTCTTCATACGAAAGAAGGGCTAACCCGCAAGACGTTTAGCTACCCCCTCTCCAATTTTACGTTCAGGTTGGTTCTCGCCCCCGTTCGACACCGTCCGACTCATTCTTGGTTAGCACTAAGGAGGCTCAGCCTGAAGAAGACCCTTCTGTCTCTGCGCGCCTGCAGCGTCTTCAAAATAATTATGAAGACTTTGGTATGCGCCGCACCGTAGAGGGCATCCTCGTTGTGCACGACCACGGTCATCCCCACATCCTCATGCTGCAGATTGCGAACGCGTTCTTCAAACTGTAAGCATCAATCTCAATCTAGTTCTTACTGCACTCGTTCTGACTTCTGTCCAGTCCAGGCGACTATCTCAAGCCTGGTGAAGACGACGTCGACGGCCTCAAGCGTAGATTGGATGAGCGCCTTGCCCCCCCTTCCGAATCGAAACAGTTTAATGCGTCACATGGTGTCGACAATGAATGGGAAATCGGAGATTGCCTCGCTCAGTGGTGGAGACCCAACTTTGAAACATTCATGGTACGTTCGATTGTCGATCCGCTTTGCTTCGAGCCTCAGCTCCGCGCCTTCCAGTACCCCTTTATTCCTGCGCATATAACCAAACCCAAGGAGTGTAAGAAGCTCTTCTTGGTCCAGATGCCGGAGCGGAGTGTGTCTTCATGCTCTGTCCCGCGTCTTTCTTCTGACTGCTTTGACCTCGCTCACAGAAGTGCTTGCTGTCCCAAAAAACATGAAGCTACTTGCTATTCCTCTATTTGAGCTATATGACAACGCAGCCCGGTATGTATCTTGCTACTCACGACGCACACATCTCAGCGTCTCAAACTATTTAGATATGGTCCCCAGCTCTCTGCAATACCGCACTTGCTATCGAGGTACAACTTCATCTACCAATAAAATTCTCCATTCCCTGGCATATTGTCCTTCATCGAGTCCATTACCCGCTTGGCGGCCTTGGTGGCCGCGTCCAGGGCAGGGATAGTGATATATAGATTCGCATGCTTGTGTTGTATTCGCACCGTCGTGTCCAGGCGTCGTTCACTTGCGATCCAGTACTGTTTGTGATCGTCGAGTCTATGAGTCGGGTCGCCCCTTCACGTGTCCTGATCAAGTAACCCCGCGCGTGGAGTCAATGAGGCCCACCTGTTGGCACTTGTCTGGCAGCGACAAGGCATCATCACTCTCACTCAGACCCAGCGACAATCTCAGACCCACTGGCTTTGTCGCAAGATCATTAGAAGATACTCCAGATCAATGCCGCCTATCGAAACGAGCCCAACGTCCTCTGGGTCGGGCTCCTCTGCCCCTGTTAACGTCAAGCTCCTCCTAATAGGAAACGCCTCCGTAGGGAAGAGCAGCCTCCTCTTGCGGTTTTCCGATGAGGCATGGATACCTGAGGATGAGGCGACTGCTACAATTGGGGTTGATTTTCGGGTGAGTTTGCACCGCTGGATGTATGATTGAGCTAGCTGGAGAGGTAGAGTGCAACTTAGGCTCTACGGCGTGTTTCGTTTGAGGGTCACGGAACATGTTATGCCTCAAGTTTCCTATTCACCGCTCTGAAACTTTGGAAGGAGAGTTGAACAAGATATTAACGGTATACGATGACAGGTCCACAAGATGGCAGTGAATGGGCGGAAGGTGAAGCTCAGTATCTGGGTCAGTGGATTCACTTCCCGGCGCTTTTCGTAGAGAAACGAAGACTGAATTTCCTGACCAAAGGATACAGCAGGACAAGAACGTTTCCGGACCATCACATCCTCGTATTATCGCGGCGCACAAGGAATTATTCTAGGTCAGTAGACCCCGTTTGCACTGACTGCTAATCTGACTCGCTGCCCTCGGATGCGTTTGTTCAAACGACGAATAGTATATGACGTCGCCAACCGGGAGACTTTTGATGCACTTCCGAAATGGTTCACAGAAATCGATACCTACGTGTCCGAAATGGTGCCCAAGATTATTGTCGGCAATAAATTAGACAAGGTATGTCCGGACCGGCCGTGCCGTGCGGGGTCTGAAGAGTTGGTAGGAGCATTCGCGGCAAGTGTCCGCGGACGAAGGGGCGATCTTTGCAGCACGACAGGATGCACTGTTCCTCGAGGCGTCTGCCAAGACGGCGGTTGGGGTGCAAGAGGTGTTTGAGGATTTAGTGAAGAAGATATTGGAGACTCCTGAGCTGTGGGCACCGGTGACACCCGAGACGGGGAAAGGTGGTCGGGAGGGCATGCCGGGTACGATTGATCTGGGGGGGGAGGGGACGGGCGGGGACGGGTATGGATGTGCATGTTGATATACCCATGACGTAATCAACAACGTGTGTGCCATTGGTAGAAATTTGAGAGGACACACTTCGACCTGTTTTGCCATGGCTCCAACCTCTGCCATTCACCCGGACCCGGACCCGTCCTACATCGATCGCATCCAAGGCTTTGTCTCAGAAAACAGGCGCGCAATCCTCGTTGCGACCGCCGCCGCCCTGGTCGCTGCTGGCGCCATCTACTATGCCTCGTCTTCGAGACCGTCCCCCGGCAAGGGCAAATCAAAGGACAAGAAGCCCAGGAGAAAGCCCGTGAATGACCATGGCGGCCCCATAATCGAGGAGGTAAAACCCCAGGCTCAGGACGTGGACGGTGTGTTCCACCGCTGCTGCCCCTTGCTACTCTAACTGTCCCACCCTACAGAAAATACGCCGCTATCTGCCGAACAGATAGCTGCTCTTTCGTTCGAGGTTCGTTCCTGCCTTCCCATCGTGCAACACGTGGTTCACTCATTTCCTTCACAGGAACGCGTAAAACAGGCTGCGTCCCTCAAGTCACGGGGTAATTCCCTCTACCAGGCTCGCAAGTTTGAGCAGGCCATCGACCTCTACACACAGGCCATCCAGGTGTCGCCTCGGCCAGAACCCGTATTTTACAGCAATCGAGCAGCATGTCCGTCTCAGCTACCGAACCGCGCTTATTCCTGTGCTCACGAATCCCGTTTGCAGGCTACATGTACATGTCTCCTCCGAAATACGACCAGGTCGTGGCAGACTGCGACGATGCACTTCGTCAGGATCCCAATTATGTCAAGGCTCTCAACAGGCGGGCAACTGCCCTGGAATCCTTGAACCGCTATGAGGAAGCTTTGAGAGGTCCGTCTTAAGTCCCCTTATTATTCTGGCACAACTTGTTCTTGTTTCGGGTATGGTTGGCATTAGACTCAGTTCTCTCTGCAGATTTCACCGCCGCGACAATTCTTGAAAAGTTCCAAAATGAGACGGCCGCACAAGCCGTAGAGCGTGTGTTGAAAAAGCTTGCAACAGAAAATGCGAAATCCATTCTTGCTGTGAGTGACCCGCCGTTTGGTTGGACCTCATCTTTTATTCTCGTTATTCCAACCCGTGAATTAGACCCGCGAACCCCGTCTGCCTTCCCAAACTTTCATCTCGGCCTATTTTGCTGCCTTCCGGAAACGTGGGTTGTTGGCTGCACCATCTAATTGATGAACTAACCGTGCTGCTACCAGGGCTACCTCCAGCACTTCCGGAGACCCCATCGCAAGGTGACCAGACACTCTTGTTAGGGCTCGAGGCACTCGAGGCAGCCGACTATTCGCATGCGCTCAGCCTGGTCAACGAGGCTCTCGAACAGGGAATATCGTGGAATATTGGTCGCGCTGAGGCCCTCAACCTGAGGGGAACGTTCAAGTACGTCACTCATGCATGCTTCCCCTATTCCAAGTCATTGATCTCCTTACAGGTTCCTAACTGCAGACGTTCGTGGAGCCAAAGCCGACCTCCTCGAATCTCTCACACTCAACCCTTCATTCACCCAATCACTGGTGAAGCTTGCGAGCGTGTATATGGAGGAGGGTGACAATGCACAGGCAATGAAGCATTTTGAGGATGCTATCAATATTAACGAGGACGACCCCGATGTTTACTACCACCGAGGGCAGGGTGTGTTGGTCTTATCCCTAGCTGATGATTCAACTGACTCTGCTCAAGTTTTCTTTATTACGAATGATTTCTCGTCTGCTGCGACCAACTACACCAAATCGTCTACACTGGATCCGTCATTCGTGTTCTCGCACATCCAGCTTGCCGTTGCGCAATACAAGTTAGGCAATCTTGCAAACAGTATGGCGACGTTCCGACGGACGATGGCGTCGTTCCCTTCAAGGGGGGAAGTCTGCAATTACTAGTATGTGATGGCAATGCTATGATCATAGAATAGCTAACGGACCATGCCGCAGCGGTGAACTATTGTTGGACCAACAACGGTTCCAAGACGCCGTTGAGAAGTTCGACAGGGCGATCGAGCTTGAGAAGGCCAAGTTAGTTTTCTCGCAATCTATTGATCCTTTGATGCTAAGTTAGCTTGGCTAGTTCCCCTCCCAATCCGCTGCCTCTTGTAAACAAAGCGCTTGCCATTTTCCAGTGGCGTCAAGACCTTCCTGCCGCAGAAGCACTTTGTCGTGAGGCCCTTGTTCTGGACCCTTCATGCGAGCCTGCTGTTGCCACACTTGCACAGCTTGCCCTCCAGAAGAGCGAGATTGATGTTGCCATCACCTGGTTTGAAAAGCAAGTAGAGATGGCGAGAGGAGAAGCGGAGATCACCGCTGCACTTACCTATCTCGAGGTGAGCACCTGGACTGTATTCTCCTTTGGTTATGTGAAATGACCTTTTTTGTAGGCTAGCAAAGCACAGCTGCAGTTTATCAGCAGCTACCCACAAATGGCAGAGCAATTGTCCCAGATCGCACGCGGGATGATATAGTTTCTGATGTCCAGGAACGCTAGCTGGTGAGCATGTACGTAGGTCAGGACTGCCCAGAGACTATAGAAATGTCCTGTCGACCTGAGGATAAGACCGAGGATACGCAACATGTAGTCGTTGCTTGTCAGGTATCAGGTCCAATACGCTTTATGTTCCTTTCTCTTTATATAATTTCCGCTCGCTTGCTCGCTCTCCTGCATTCTGTGTTGTCCTGGACGAGTGCATGCTAGTCAATATCCTGTCACGCATTTTCATATTGTCCAATACCAACACACTACTCATGTTCAACCGTCGTGATTCGGAGAAGAAGCGGTGAGGTTCTGCGGACCGGGTCAGTCTCCTTTCCATGAGTTATCGGTTTACCTAACGTCCTCGTGTTGGATTTCCCCGCCGCCACTGCCGCCACTGTCTCCCATCCAAGTCGATCAGAATGATCTATCTGAGAATCGCACAGCAACACCGACGACATTCAAGATCACTTCCCGATCTCCTCTCATCGCACCAATCGCCCCTCTTATCCTTTGCACCATTTGGATAGTTTATATATTCATATCCGGTGTAGGCACGACTAGTGCCAGCACTCGGTGGTGACAGCAGCTGTATGCTAATCCACACAGCTCCGCAATCGCATGGAATGACTGTCGGAGTATTTCAAAATGTCTTCAAGCAGCCTGCCCTTGTTTCCGTGCGGCCTGCGCCGCCCACTGCGGAACTCCAGGACGATATCATTTGCGGTGATGTCTGGGGATCTGACCTGCCGCTGCCAGCGCGGACAGGTGACGTAGCTCGACGGCTTGAGCTCATATATATCACCACCATTGCACATGCCGCTGTCTTCGCCTGTCTCACTGCTGCAGTGGCCACACACCTGCATGGAGAAATTCTGATCACTGCTCTGAATGACTCGTATGGACGCGATATCGAGGCTCAGTCAAATGGTCAAGCTTGGAAGAAAGCGACCCGAACCAGCACTCAGCCTCTGTTGTCCAAGCCGAACGGAATCGCTGGTCCGTTGTCGGCAGAGGATCGATATCCGTCCTCTTTTCTGCCTCGTATCGTAAACTTGGTGAATGCAATTCCGCCTTGTTTCGTAGGTTGTTCTCTGACGGGTGTTTCCAAGGTACAGATCGTGTACGACGCTGCCCAGCAGATGGAACAGTCAACTACATACCCTGGAATTGGTACTGCGACGACGGCCACAGCCATGTCCGCTGCTCGCCCACTGACAAAAGAGCGCATACCCGCCAATCCTTTTCCGAGCTCTTGCGGACACGGAACACAATCGGACTTTCGATCAGCGACGGTTCCAGAAACTGCCATCACACATTCTGCCACTGCTGCTATCTCTGGTAATAACAGCCAGCAACCTGCAAGTGTTGCACAAGCGGCGTCAAAGGTAACGATAGCCGACCATGCTTATCCATGCGACCATGTACACCGTCATCCATCGTCGGCACGCTCGTCTACCGCATTCGTCCTTCACAAACCCCCACCGGTTGACACCGCCTCCACCAAGCGCCCACAAGGTGACAGCAACATCTGGATTGCAAATATGGGCAAGATCAAAAAGTTTTCGTTCGACTTAGGGAACGGGCATCGCAATTTGTTCGAGGACGAGAGGGGCGCTATCTTGGAGAAGCCATGGGTGCAACAGAGGCGTAGCTGCAGTCATGTCGACTGTGGGCGGCGGTTGGTACCCTTCATGATGATTGGGGAGGATGAACGGCTAACGTATGATAACTCTTATGGTCATTCCTTCTTTTCCCTGCATTCGTCGATCGGATTGGGGGGAAAAAATCCGCGACTGCGTCCCTACATTCCCGCGGTTGTTCGGTCAATGGATCGCTAGGCATGAGATCGAGGAAGAGCTCAACATACTGCCAGATACTTGTCACGAAGAATTAGAGGAGCGCGCGAGTTATCGACAGCGTCATATTAGTCTTGGCAGCACCACACCACCCGCATCCAAGTTTTGGCCTTTTCCTGGAAACGTCGAGCCCGATGGGAACGCTGTGGCGATTAGACACCCACATACTGGTTCTACGCATTCTCCCTCACAGTCAAGCATAAAGCCCGCTCTTACCATTGGTGTCAAACCGCTGAAACACGCGTGTGGATTTGACGATGAGGAAGCGTATGATTATGGAGAATGGGATGACTCTGATGGGGGAGGCTACGATGGGGATGGCTACGATGGGGATGGTTACGATGGGGATGGCTACGATGGGGATGGCTATGATGGGGATGGCTATGATGGAGAGGGGTACGATGAGTATGGGTACGATGAAGATGAGCACGATGGGGAGGTGCCGGAGGACAGTGATGTCGAGGAGGATGGGGAGGATGAGGAACAGGATGAGGATGAGGATGAGGAA
>JBBPMH010000182.1:0-47370 GCA_038090235.1 Pulveroboletus ravenelii | reverse complement strand
TGTTGTCCGTATTTTTGGTGTACAGTCTAGCCCTTATCCACTAAGCATTCAACACTGAAAACTGATAGACTCCCTGCAATCACGTATCCAGTAAGTCAGTGGACGCTGAGCAACCAACGACCTTCGCGCTTAGTTTTCACTACCAGTGCAGAAAAAAATGAATTCCGTGACAACAGAATCGCAAGCACACCCACAGGGTCCTGGTAGCCAACGTGGATGTGTTATTCGCAATTGCTGAAAAAGACTTTCTGATTGAATGACACTACTACATACATGAATGGACTCGAGGTGGCGCATTGCAAGCAGTGTGACGCTAATGAGGAGGTACATCGACAACATCCTCCGGCACTGGACGTGTGTATATATAGACGTGGGTATGCGAGCCGGGGGTGAAAAAAAAAAAAAAAGAGACGGAAATGAGTGTATAGCAGCGCGCTTCGGAGTTGGTTTCCAGTAGGATGTGTTGCATGGTCAGCGAGGACTGTCTGGCCGGATCCGAGTGATACGCCCCCCCTACATGCTTGGGCATCGACTCGGTTCACAACCAGATGTCACCTTTCCCTTTTTCTCCCATGTTTATCTTCGCCTCCTCTGTTATGCTTTTATGCTGTCAATGACGCTCGAGGGTTCAGAGCCATACACCCCCGGCTCAATGGCGCCGACGTTGGCATCATCACCATGCTTGGCCACGGCGACCGTGCTCCACGATGCATCTCGACCCATACTCGGATAGACATCGTCTATGCTGGACTCACCCGCAGCACGGGCGGGCCGAGAGCCAAAACTGAATCTCCCAATGCTGCTCGAAGGAAATTTGTCCGGCACTTCTTCATCGTCTTCGTCGGAATTTTGGCCCTGCCTCCACGCCTTGCCGCGAGCAGCCCAGAGTATGATCAAGAGCGGTGCAATAACCTACGAGGCAAACCCATCAGTTCACATCCATGCGCTTTGACTAATTGGATCTCCCATGCGACAACTCACCTGAATCTGGGACATCGTCGCCAAGATGATCGTCTGCCCGGGACTTTGTAGGACACACAAAATCAAAAAGACAAGTGACCATGATCCATAGATTGCCGCAGATTCGACCAACATCGTTGCAATACCCATGTAGGGAGATTCCGTTCTTGGGCCTTGGTGAATGAATAATGTGCGCAACGGAACAAGGTCGAACACTCATGTTAGCAGATTCAGTCTCCCGACGTTCAGATCACGTACTCACCAAACACGCGTTCGAGTTGGACTTTATGCCAGTACAGCCGCACAGCAATTAACACCGTTGCAAAAACGCTCAACGAGAACGAGAGCGCATAATAAGCGAGCAGTAAATTCTCCGAGAGGTAAAATATCTCTCTCAAACTGACTTCTCCCCGCGTGACAAGAGCACTTAGCACTATGACGAACCCACGTTATGAAATCTAGATGTGGGTCTAGGACCATCTTGCTCACTCACCGATGACACCGACATACATCGCGCATGGCAGAGGAATGATCCATCTCGCGTACGCAACATCATAATAAAACACGATGAATCTCCAAAGCTACAGGCTCTAGTATTAGCTTTTTGCGACCTCTGAACGATAATCAACACTAACGATCAAGCCATCCGTCATCCAAAGTATTATCAGGGAAGTGACGTCGGTCATAACCATAGCATCCTGACCAGCCATAAACATAAGGAAATATTGATAGGGGCCTCCGGGATATGACCTGTTATTGACGTAGGCCACAATGGCATTTTGGGAATTGGCAGCGGTGTACAATATCGACAGAACGAACAAGATAGAAGTATAGGCGATGTAAAAGAGTGTTTTGCGCCGCTCAGTCCGAGACCTCGAGAGTGATTGTGGATGTGACCCAGATCGTGAATTCCGCCGAAATAGCTTCTTGAAAAGGGAGTAAATAGTCATGCAGTAAAGGACAGTCATGATGCCACAGGTAAAACCAAGGAGTGTCGTTGCCGCTATCAAATTGATACGATCGTTGAGGAGGCTAGCCCTGGTCTCATTGCTCCCTGTGCTAGTTGAGTTGGTAGATGTCACATCTAGACCTATACCTAGTGCCAAGTAAGCCATAGGAAAGTGGGACTTGTCTTGGAGGTGCAGCGGACAAGGCGATCGAAATGAAAGCTGGACCTTTGCCGCCATTATGAATGAGCTGTAAATGACCGTGGGCAAGGGGCCATACCTGGGATATGCCGACAGAGATAAACAGAACCAGGTTTTGCTAAGTTCTCCGTGGGATTAGGAAGATTAAACTCTGATAAGTGTGGTTCGGATAATTACAGGCTCATTTTCGTGTCAAGGAAGTCAGGGTCGCGGATTTCGGGAGGTCTGCTCGAGACGATGAATGGGGAAAAGCTGGATGGAGTACAGAGGATGGAGCTATGTAACGTCACCACCAGGGAGACTAACATTCTACTTCGATGCCGGCCGCCATCTGCAAACTGTGATCCGAGGGCGGTAGCTGGAGCACCGTTTCCGCCTTAAAAAGCAGATGGATGCATGAATTCGAAAACACGACCGCTGGGCTCTCGCACCTGACACAGTGGAATGGATGTTGATCGGGTTCATGCGCGTATAGTTCCGAAAAGCGCGTGGACTTCGAGCGCGACTTGTTTGTTTCCTTCTTTGGATAAGACCCCTTGAATTTCCCTAATTCGCTGATCGTCCTCTATCCAAGACTCTCAAATGGCCGGTACTGAAACCCACAGCGCCTTTGCAGGCCATCTTTATCATCGGATTAAAACGTAGACCTTCGAGGTAACGAACGAGCGCTAAGGTAGCTACGTGCTGAACATTGAAATATTTACATATCCATCGTTGGAGCACAGTGTTAATGATCAATGTAGCCGGCCAGTGCGGAACTCCACGATCCGAAATCAAGGTCCCAAGCTTTACCATGGGCGTTAGAAGTTGAGAGCGAACAAAAAGAACATGAAAAAAGACCGCTTCGATTTCGCTCTAACGCCGACGCAACGTACCAAGGAAGAACGTAAAACCGGGCAACGGAACAAACAGCAGATGTTATGACGCTGAAATTCAGCTGCGGTGAGAAGCTACCGCACAGTGGTGCATTATGTAGCGAGAGAAGGCTCTCTCTTTCAAAAAATCGCTGGTCGCCACAATACCCATAGGAACAATCCCCAGTACTTACTTCAAATTGTACGTGCGTATTTCCCTTCTGAGACTCCCCATCTAATGGTGGTTTGTGGTGCAGGGCCACCGGAATGTAAGTACGTACCAAACCCGTTCGTGGGCAGTGTATTGACCGTCCACTGTGACTTGAAACCCGCACCTTCCATGTACAGTCGACTCCCTCATAACCCATACCCCTTCAGGCCGTGCTGCTGGCCGAAACATGGACTCAACAGGGTGTGACTTATAGAGAAAAATTGTAGATGAGGTCTTGTACTATAATTCTCCTTACTATATCTCAGCAAAATTTTCTGTGGTTCAGGCGTCGGAAGTGTTCCGAGGGTATGGGTTATGAGGGAGTCGACTGTAGCTCTATCCTAATCTTGAGACATCTCCGAGGATCGGATAACCGATCACACAACGGCTACATTCATGTTTAGTACTGACCTAAATGGCTTACAATTCGGGTCCTACCAGATTCGAACGGGTACCTTACTAAGATAACCTGTTTCGACAGACTAAACTTGAAGTTGAGCTGGCACCCGATTAACTTTGGTCGGACATTTAGGTTGGTGCTAAACGCTGATATCACCGCAGTGAATGACCGACCGCCAGCCGTGATCGAATCCTGTTTTGTTGGAATCGACCTCAGTTCGTGTATGATACAGTTCAGATATGATTGCTCTCCACATGGCTCCGGAGTCTATCTCCTTGTTGGTGCCAGTTTTGTAGCTTACGATAATAGCTCGTTTGCAATGCCTTGTATCCCTTAACAGTGTGACCGGATGGACTTTATCTCGTTCACAGTCATCGCAGCCAACCTAACCGTATCCTAATCCGTCACGATGAACACTACCTTTCCAACCGTGTCCATCGACGTAGTATGTCCCTTACAGATGCCCAGTTCCCCGGCTCACCCTCACTCCTTCGTTGTCTTTTCTATCATCGTCCTGTCCTGGGTTTTAGATCCTCGAACGACAATCCGCCAAAGAGGTCCTCCATGCGATCCTTCACGCAATCCTCTTCCATCGCCTCTTTGGGACAGTCAAGCCTCAGACATTTGACGTGCTTGACGTGACCATGGTCAGCCCTCCTACACGTCATGCCTTCCCATCCTTCTTCTTTCGACTTCCTGTCGAACCTCATCCAGCTTTTCCCCCTTCCTCATAGTCCTGGTTCGAGGTTGCGGGTGCTGACATCGACATTCTCTGCCACTTTGTGCTTCGGATCATACACAGCCCGGCGTTGCAGATCCTGAAATGGAGCAACTCGTCAGCGAGAAAGTGGACGTCTTTTGGAAAGGGATCGAAAGCGGAACGAACAAACGTGGACAGGTAAGGTATCGCAATGTTGTTCGATCCAACGACTTCGTTTGGTGCTGCTACGACGCATGTATAGATCCTGGTCACCTTTTCGGAAAAGAAACCCAAAAAGTCGTGGTTCCAAGTGTATGTCGGAGAAGAGGAAGTCCCATGGGAACAATGGTGCGTTGCTCTTCGTCACTCCTTGTTCGATCTTGACGCCTCCACCTGATAGGATCGTCAATGCAGAATTAAAACAGCCGAAATCAGATCGAGGTACATATCTGCGTATTTTTCTCGTCTCATTGCACTTACACCTCGCGCGCGCACGACTCCCACACCTCCGCGACACAGACCGTCATGAATTCAGTGCCACCCTCGCCACCACCCTCACCGAAGCCCTCCACGTCATGCTCACCCATACCTCCTCCGAAAAGGGGCGTACCGCTGTTCCGCTTATCACCAATGCCACTGGCATTTCGCCATTTCCCATTCGGATTACGGTCAGGGTGGACGGAATCGAGATCGGCTAGTCGTTCGGGTTATTATTGGATATCATCGCTGAAGCGCTGAACATTGACATTATGTTATGTTTTGTTGAACTGGTACCCAGCCCTCCTAGTATTACACACGTCAACTGACACATGTAACTGCAGAGTCCAGACACAGAGTACTATGGCTACACATGATGATGACGAGTACTGTAAAGGACTACCCCAGAATGAGCACCTTTCGGTCCGCTCTCCTGTCAATCGTTCAGCAAAGTCGTGCACGATGCACCCCAAAGTCGTCGATGGCAGCCCGGTACACCGCGTTAAATCCCTCCTGTTTACGAACCCGATTCTCCTTGCCGGCGCGCTTAAACAATTCTGTGCAACCACGGTCTCAATTATCCATGTCGCGTTCAGGTTGTTAGTGGAAACACGTACCAAGGAAGCGTTCACCAACCCATAATCGCAATGGCGCGTTCCCAACACCGTTCTTAATTTGCGCCTCGTCGGACGGAGGCGCGACTCCTCCAGTTCCTTCTTCTGTCTTCTTCAGATTGGCGCCCATACCCGCACCAAGCGTCTCACAAACGGCGAGGACCTCCATCGCATGTGCCGGAGCAGTATACACATATTGCGCGCCGACGACAGCTAAAACTAATGCACGCAGGTGATTGTCTGCCGCGCCGCTGAGCAGCTCGAGTGCGTGTTTCAAGAGCGATTTAGATCGAATGATGTGCGAACGCGCCAGCGCAGCCGAAATGAGTTCCCCAAGCGCAGGAAGTGGCGCAGAGGCGCCTGATGAACACCGTGCGAGTGCATCCTTGACAAGAGATGTGGTGGGAGCATCAAGCCGTAAGTTGGCTTGTTCGGTAGGAGGAGCGGATAAATGAGGTGGCGATTGGACTGCGGAGAGGCCAATACGGAGGAGGGCTTCGCCAGCACGGGCTGCCGCAGCTATGAAGCCCCCTCCGCGGGCTGTATCCGACCCGATGGGACCTGCACCGTCAAGATGGGCAGCAACACGATAAGATGTTCCTGCACGCTCCGTGTCGCCCAGAGCATGTGCGAGGTGTGCATGAAGAAGCGCGATGCGAGCAGCATAAGCAGGGAAGAAGTCGTGCGTACGAGTATGAGCAATTAACGTAGCGAGATGCTGGAATTTTGTAATTTTTGAAATAGATTAAAAAACACATTGAATAGGGTGATAGGATAAACTCACGCTCTCTGTGGCTTCAAAATCGCTCCTTTGGATTGACACCTAGATAGCGCAGGTGTAAAAGTAGAGATATACTTCACCCTGAAACTCACTTACAGTCACAAGTTCACATAGCAAGTCTGCCTCAACCCTAAAGGCGCAGTATTCAACAGCAGCTACATCCCCATAAGAGGCCCATGGCGGAACTGGGAAAATGAGCATTCAAAACTTGAGTCGCCTGTGGGTAAGAAAGCAAACGAAATTTACCATTTATTCTAATGGAGCTATCTTTACTCAGACGACCTTCTCTGCACTGCACGATTCCACACTCTGCAAACACTCGTTTCTTAGGACGACGAGACACAGGATCCCGTTTGGCGACAGCAGAGACAAGGAAGGTGAGCAGAAACAGGATGCGTGGGTGAGTTGTTCGTAGGAAGATGGGATCGTGTCCTGGAATGGGAATCTGATTGCAAAATCAGTACAAATAATCAGGATGACGAAGACGAGGCATACGTTCACCAGCCCATCGGAATTAGCACCGCCCACCAACCCACCACCATCCATGAGGGTGTGTAGGGCGGCCAACCGAGCGTCAGCGGCGCGCGCACGACCGGCGTGCGTATGAAAAATAACACCTAAAATGAGAAGATGTGCAGTGAGCGCTAGTGTGAGCATATCTGTGGCTTTTGGACCGGGGATGGACGAAGTTCCTTTCGCGGGAGAGGAGGTAGGAAGAGGGTCACTCTTGGATTGGGATTGGGATTGGGAGGAAGCGCTACTGTGCACGTCTTGCGTCGTTATCGAGTAGGATCTCACGAGAGCCTCCGCAGTATCTTGTTTTGCTTTTTCGCCTTCCAGATCT
This sequence comes from Pulveroboletus ravenelii, assembly GCA_038090235.1. NCBI lineage: Eukaryota > Fungi > Basidiomycota > Agaricomycetes > Boletales > Boletaceae > Pulveroboletus > Pulveroboletus ravenelii. Next base: position 40,381 of record JBBPMH010000182.1, on the reverse strand, counting down.
TTCATGAATTCCCCCTCTCCCGAGCGAAAAACAAGTTCCATGGACTTTTCTGCGACCGATAGTGCGTCACCGACCAGATCCCACAGGCCAGCGCCAACCAATACCCTGACACGCAGGACTGCTGCCAAATCTTCAACGGCAAAGTGTCCTTTTTGTGCGGCAAGATCAGACAGGGCCGTGATAGCCATGAGAGCGGCTTGCAGTTCGGCACCTGAGGGAACAGTAGGATTAACAGTAGGATTTGATGCACCGTGTACAACTGGTGGCACCGACGTCAGGTGCGTGATAAGGGCCAGGTGGGCACTGTACACGATAGGAGGAGGATCAGAGGAGGTGAACGATGCTATGAGTCTTCGCAGCAGTGCACGTGCATATTTCGTGTTGTTACTTCGAAATGCAAACTCTGCGTTGAGCAGAGACAGGTGGTGGCGGAGTGGACGGAGGGAAGGATGCTGCAAAGTGCCTATCAGTGAATCTATCTGGAAAAGCCTGGCTATATGCGTGAGTGTTGCACCTTTTGCGCTATAAGGAGCTGCAGCAATGGATTTGCTCAGCTCTTTTATAGGGGAAAGACATGATATTGGGCGTACCCCTTTCCCAATCGCTTTCTCAACCTTGCAGAATAGATCGTATGAGTACAACCGGAATTCGTTCAAGGGATAGCTTACTTCTGCTTCGATTCCCTTTGCCCAAGCATGCTCCCCGCTAGTAGTGAGACCGCTGTTGACGATTCTGAGCCCTACCTCTGCCAGACCGGTCCACGCGCGACACTCCACGTCCGGGGCGAGTGTTTTTAATTCGAGACACGTCCTCAGCGCTCTCAGCGACAAAAAAAGTGACAGGGGGTAATGTTCGTGACCGGGTGGATGGGCTAATAACGCTGGAAGTGCGAGGAGAAGCACTGGAGGAGGCAGTGGCCGGAAGGCTGACGGAAGTTTTGATGCCGACGATGACGGCAGCGGCGACGCGGATGGTTCATCGTTATCTGTGGTGTGCTCAGTGCGCTGGCGTTTCTGTGGGCGAGGGTTGAGGTCATCCATCCCGACGAAGATAAGGAGGTGGCAGGATGTAGCCAGGATGTGACACTCAATAGCGCGTGTCACGCGTAAATGAGTCCGTGACGGATCGCGTCGACCGCGCTTTCGGCGGCGGTGGAATCCATAATGTACGAAGCGAGCAACCAACAGCTTCAAGCTGCAAAAGACTTCCTGATGGATGGATATACTAGCGTGGTAAAAATCTGTTCATAGCGATAAAGAACACGTTTGGATGTGATTGATCACGATATTCCAGATATCACCGACCATCGTGCGATGATCAATTCAGCGCATATATGTGGTATCCATGTTTATACAGACTCCTTAATCTTCGCAGACGTGGATATGATATTGGCCACACCAACAATTTGGTTACTGGATGGCTGCGCGAGGTCCCTTGATCCCCGAGTGCAAGTTCCGCCCCATCAAAAGCGAGCATAACGCTCAAGACCAGCTATTTTCGAGGTTGGCGCATGGCCCAGGGGACCCTTGGTTCGATGGCCGTAACTAGACAATTGGCCGTATAGGTCGCTCCACTCCGGCACCGTTGAATCGGTCGGGCAGCATTGATGCGGCCCATACAGTCAATTGCCCCAGGCCCGAGTGAGTAGCATGATCTTCGAAGGACGAAAAACAATGGTAATGCAATTTTCAAAATATAAAGCCGAGTAGATAGATCAGTAAGGGAAATTAGGTATATGACGAATGAATCATCTACTAGATCAGGATTCAGTCGAGGACACTAGCGCGACTAAAGGGGTCGGTTCAGCAATAGAGCTTCTACGGCGCCATGCGTCCGGATAAGCAGGGCATTCTGTAATGTCACATGAGGAACGAAACCAGTTGCAATCAAACGAGAGGACACACCTCGAGGCTGTACTTGCCTTTGCGTCCAGCTGCGTTGACCTCGAGTGGTTTCCCACTCAGCACCATGTCAAACTGGGCTTTAGCACCCTCTTTGTCACCGGAACGCGCGAGGAGACGTCCGTATTCGAAATCTGGACATGCGCTTGGTCTGTCTGACGAAGTGAATGCAAAAAAGCGACCTACGGGCGTAGTAAACAACATAGTGGTCTAGCTCTATCCTGGTTCCGTTATTGAACACTTCCTCAAACGCAGATACGGCCTTGTGTCGTGCTTCCTCAACAGAAACGGACACCTTTTCGTCTGCGTCCAGTTCGGCATCGGGGTCCTGAAGATAGAGCATATTAGTTTCACGGCACAGCATATGCTTAGTTACGAAGTGGATCTTGGCAACGGTTGGCAAAATAAGTGGACATACTGGATAGGCAACGAAGCGCCAGCAAACGCCCTCCAGGAACCGCGCCAAGCATAGATCATCCCAGTATCCCTCCTTCTCTTCCGTCTTGTATCTCGCCTTATTCCCATTCATCTTGTTTCTTTGTCCACTTGGATTCGCGTCTCCATTGGCACCGGTCACCTCCACCTTACCTAGTTCTTCAAGTGCTTGATAAACATGAGGAATCATGCGCTCGAGTATGACTTGGTGGGGAGCATGAGCAATGGCAGCAAACACGTAGGCAAGCTCAAGTGCCGGTAAGATCAGCCGATTCTTTTGAGCCAAATACTTGCGCGCCTTGCGAGCGGCGAACTTCTGTTAAGTAGCAAGAACGATTGGCACGTGACCGGGTTACGAAGATAGAAATATAAAAAGGGATACGCATCCTACCTCGAGGGGTATACTCTTCCCGGCGATCCGCTGTCTCAGTCCGGATACTTTCACCATCAGCTTTGCAGCACCATCATGGTCACCAACTGTCGAAAGACAGGCCGCTTCCCCGTACGCATAGGTCGCTTTGGACCACTATTCAGAATCCGCTTAGCCCTTTTGCACCAAAGTAGTCAAACTTAGACTTGCCGTGGCCTCACCACGCAGGCGGTTCCACCAACCTTTGCTGACATCAACGTTCCACAGGGCTAAGTTAGCAATAGCGCTCTCCCACCAACTGATATGGTGCATGTTACGGTATTGTGTCTGTGCTTGTGTTGCTCTAGCATAGTACTTGAGTGCCTGTTGAGGCCGCGAACACGCAAGTGCAAGGCGGCCAGCGCCGAAGAGGAAAAACACGCCTAAAATACGAGTCAATGGTTCAGCAGGAATATACAGAAGTGCTAGATCCACCGTTCGGATATCTTTCTAAATTCCATTCTACGATCCTCCGAGCCACCGTCACGTCGACGCCTTCAAAGGTGTACGAGGACAATACAAGATGGAATATGAGCAGGGTCATGTCACAAATCGCCCGGCGGACACCTTCAGACTCTGAGCGATTATAAGCCGCATCAAATGGTGGTACCGATATGATGTAACGCGAGACTTGCCTTGAGGGACGACACTCCTCTCGCCATTAGCATCCCAGCCACCCGCTCGGCTCAACATTCTTAACGCCACCTTACGGTCACCCCGATAGCCAAATAACTCAACAATCGCCAAGACCCGTGCAGGCATCAAGGACAGAATGAGATGAGACATGCCAATGCCCAGATACACGCCCGAACGAAGATGTTTATCAATAGATGGGTCCTCAAGCGGTTCACCTGATGCGTCATCATTCACATGGGCAGCAGCATAGGCAGCATCAGCCGCTTCGAGGTATCGTCCTAGTTGGCGGTATATTGACATTGTGGTACGCATGTTCAATCTGTAAAGCAGTGTCACATGGTCTCGAAGATTGAGTCGTTGTGACGCCTGGAAAAGGGGGTGCTCACACTTCCTTGATGAATGCAAGCCAATCTCCAGAGTACACGATACCAAGTAAACTCTACCAATGGTCGCATTAATCTTTGGATATGTAAAAAGGAATAGCACAGACACCTTTTCATACAAGCTTTCAGCATAGACAAGCTCCGCATGCCTTTCCACCGGTGTCATTTGTGCAATCCATTCTATACCAGAATTGCTCATCCCAGGAACGATATAGCCGGCAAGCCGGCCCGCCAACGATGGTGCAGGTTTACGGTGGGCGGAAGCGATCGAGTTACCATGTTTTGTGTGATCTATGGCCGAAAGTAGATCCTATTCGCCTGTTACCGCCGTTGGCGGGGAGGTCCGATTTGGCACGCACCTTGTCCTCGAATGACATAAGACCTTTCACACACTGAATGAGACCGTAGCCGGTTGCGAAGTACAGTCTCTCTCTAGAAGACTTTGAATTTTATGACTTGGCGCCTGCTGAAGCGACGCACTTATTCGGGTCAACACGGTGGCAGTATTCCTCAGCCTCGAACATGCGGGAGTGAAGGAACTCATGAAGCGCCCAATGAATGCCTGGGATGTCATCCAGTGCGTCCTTGGCGTCGTACGCTCGTGGAACGAATGGTGGTGGGGGGTTCATGGTTGCGGACGACGAGCAACTGGCCGGGAATAAGGGTGAGCACGGTGATGTACGTGTTGCCCGGGCCGCACGGCTCGAACAGCCTTCGGGTGGGCGCTTCGAACTTTGGTGCCGTTATTGAGCTGTGCGCAATGTTGACGACGACAACGGGCAGGTTTGTAAGGCTGGAAGGACGAAGCGGTTCTAGGAGCTCTGGCAATCGGGTCGGTGGGTGGTAACATTTCTAGCACCCTGGGACCAGCGTCATCGTGATGACTAACCTCCCTTCTTGTCCTGCCGCGGTCCCCGGCTTCCAAACTGTTTCAACTGCACGGCCATCACTAATCGGACAAGCTGTCTAGCTTCTTCTACCGACGCTGGCATGCCTCAATGCACCCCGCCGAGCATGCCCATATTGTGCTTGTGGCGTTTCCAGACGACCAGCTTGGGGCTGCAATGTTCACAAAATTTATACATCCGATTCCTGGACGCCGCAACAGAATGGTCTGCTGATCGCAGCTAATCCCGCCTGCGCACCGTGTCGTTTGTTTGGGCGTACGCCAGTGGCGTTTGTGGCATTGGATATCCCGCTTCAATGACACATCATATCCGCATTCCCCCAACAAGGACCTGGTATGGACAATTATGTGGTCTACCACACACTAGCTATAGCCGGTCATAGGCCGCACCAGCACTGCCAGCCGCAAGTCCAAATTTCCGAACGGCGGGCGACCCTCCTACTTAATCATCCGCCCGCATGGTCGTAGCGTAATTATATTCGCTCCTCCTTACTATTATGGCGCGCCAGCGCAACTGTTCCTTTCAGCCCAAACGCTCGTGGTATCTCTGCAGAGGGAAGGCCTCGTTTAGCTCTTCCAGGAGGGTACTAGCAGTCCAAAGGCAGGAAAGGTAACTTCAATATATACATATCGATCCAGTACGCATTTCAATTTAGGTACGCGGGACTCGGGCATTCATATTCATCCGTCACAATGAATTTCCCAGTCGAAGCAACCGCGGATGGCGGCGCGCAATCATTATGCAGCTGCGCGCCCTGGCCTGCATTTGGAGTTGATGCGCTGTCACATTGAGTACATATTGCACTTCATTGGTTGGTCAACTACAGGGCAGCTGTCATTATTTCTCCATTCCAGCCCCTGTGATTGTCTCGATGGGAATGGTGTCGCTGACGCTTTTCCCCCCTGCGAAATGCTATTTGAGAATGCAGTAAAAAGCTCCGATGCCGGAGGCAGTGGTGTTTTAGGTGGGATCCATGACTCGTGTCGGTTACATGTCGGTGTTTCAATAGCGGTGGCTCTTCCGTTTACCAGAGGAAGCTTGAAAAACGCATGGAGTGATGTCCTGCCTCAGGTAGGTACGTATTAGGCCCATGACAAAGATATCCCTGCTGACGATAGACACTGACTTACAGACCATTACGTGTCACTCGTCTAATGTTGTTTTCCTAGTCCGACGCCACATATGCTGCACAGGATGACTCGGATATATGCACATAAGTGTTTGTTACTCTCCTGTCAATTACCTGGCGTTTTGATGATTCCAGCTCCATTAGACATGCAAAGTCCGCAATGAGAACCTGTCATAGATTCACAATGCTGTTGCCATGTTCTGTGGGATAGTAAATCTATAAAGTGAGCGTCATCAGATACAACACTCGGATGATATTTCCCGACTGGGCTTAGTTGAACATGGAACCTGGTAAGTTTCCTTGAGGCTCAGGCTCCGAAGAATAGCTGTGCTAGATAATCAGATTATGCACCTGTTTCGTTGAAATTCAAATACCCTTGACCTCTGGCAAGCGAATGCACGTTATTGGGTGGTATGCACGTTGAGGGCCACGAGCAGTTAACCCTGCCCAACCTTGAGGTTTTCAAATCCTGGACAGATCCTTTGGCATCACTGTCTATAACCAGCTCCAGGGAACATCGATTTAATTTTATCCCATAACTACCTCTCGATCAACACAATGTCATCCACGTATGAGGCGGAGACAGAATCAGAATCAGATCCTGTCTCCCATGATCTTGATATCGGGTTTCAATGGATTGGAATCGCAATAAAAATTGGAAAGAGGTAGGTGGATTACCAAACTTTTACAGCATGTCTGCAAAGGACCAGTGCAGAACTCCAGGTTTTCCTCTATGGCACTCGATCTTGATGGACGTGCAATCAAATTCAGGGGGCCCTTAACTTGCCACAGCGTGCTCCTCTGCCCATCCTCTCGGCACAGAACAGAAATCATTATGTCTCGCTTCCCACCCTGCCTTTGCCCCGACGAGTAGTTAGATGACGGTGTGGTTCAACCGTGTGGGTTAGTGGCAGTTGGTGCACATTGTCGCCCCCGTCAATTTATTTTTGTGCATGTACTGCGGAGGTCAGTGACTAGACCTGTACGTGAACCTTGATAAGGGAGGGCAGACACCATGCGGCCTTTGAAATGGGCAACAGACTTACGAAGCCCCGCTTGGCCCCCCGCCGGGAGAATCGCCAGCTTATCTGTGGCTCCATGGTATTCTCACGTTGCGTGGAACGATGTCATTCGAACGGCCTGCACACGTCAGCGTGAGACAGCTGTCCCAACGCATTTGAGCAACGTCAACGTCAGTCGAAACCGTGACCAGCATTTCTTATGGGGTGTAGTAAATGGTATAGTTACATGAAATGCAGGTATCTTCAACCTCTAGGAAATATACAATGTTGCGATGTGTGCAGTTTGCAATAGGAGGAATCACTGTACGTGCTTGTCCGTGTCTTTTTGATGTGTTCGTGAATTCACGGCGCTGAGGTAGGTATCTATAAGAGCGCAATAAGAGGGTCGTTCCTGGACTTTGGGGTCACCTACTCCAAAACAAGCTCACGACGCTCACAAACCCGAATCGGAGATGATGAGGTACTACCGCAAAGTTGATGATCTGCGTCGGGATAAACACAGTCCTAAAAACTCGGAATAAGACAGAGTGGTGACGTGGAGACCTTTCGCCTACCAGTTACGAATCAGGGTCGGCTGGTAGTTCTGGAGACAACATGAGCGACACGGGATAGGCGACGACATAGTTTACCTCGCTGATCCGTTCTACTGCACCGGGGATACCTTTGCCTTCCAGGATGCTCATTGTACCAAAGAAAACTCCCACGGCAACTGGCAATGGTGAGTATGTGCACAAATATGATTGTAACAGATGGCACCTGGGGTCAGCAGGGCTTGATCGAGCCATACCTGGTTGTGTTTGTTAGCTCCATGAACCAGGGTGATCTCGAGCGAGACGTACGCGATATATCACGCCCCTAGTCGGGGTTGCGAACTTGATACGGCCCAGAAGCTGGAACCATTTGGTGAGCGCAGGGCCAAAAATGGCACCTAAGAAAAATTAAGTATCAAAAAAAACTAGTGGCACAATGATACAAATAACCACCTCCATAAAAGGTCAATCGAGCAGTCCGCATGAACTGTGAAGGTTGATGTCTTGTGTCAAGTTCGTCCGAGCCGTGGCAATAATAACGCACATCGTGGTTTTTCCCTTGGCGCTCAATGGCTTGCTGCGCAATTATATCACCTGCACCAAAGAGAAAAGCAGCAGTTGCAGACTGCGTGATCATAGGCCGTTGAATTAAGGCCACACTACAATGGTATGAGGGAACAGACCCGGAGAACGGGGATTAGAACTTACTTGTACATCCGAAAGAAAGCAGCCATTGCGTGATTTTTCCTGCCAACTGACTCCTTGCGCGCCACGGTCTCCGTCGAGAATGTGGCTCAGACTGAGGCAGGTGTGATGATGTAATCACTCATCTTAGGCGCGTGCCGTAATCGGTATCCCGCGCATCGACATTAATATTAATACCACTCGGTGTGAACACCGGAGCCCGCCACTGTAGTGTTGTGTCAAATTCAAGGTAGGGTTCACAGGCATGCTGTGCTTTTGTGCGACTGGGGGGCTACAGTACATTGCTACAAGTTTAGGATAGACTTTCGGACTCAGACCTAACTTACCCGCACTAAGCGTGATTGCCGAACCACCGGCATTTTGAAAAATGCCGATGCGTTGAGGGGGGGTATCATACCGCAACATTACTGTACCACCTTGCGAGTGACCTTTCCAATAAAATCCCCATCGGTAGAAATGCAGCGTTGAAAGCTCAATATGAGGAATACTGCATGAGTATATCGCGAGGGAATACCAGTGTTGTTATGTGAGGCTCACCATGGAACAACCGGCTCGAGCCTGGCCCTTGGGAAGATAAGAGTGTATCCCGAACCGCAATTGATGCATGTTGGACGATTTAGAATTGCCCAGCCTGTCTGTATGCCGCACCGGAATAGATAAAAAGTAACGTTCCATCATCTCTTGTGGATCCCAGTCAAAGCGAGAGTGAGCCCTCCAAACTGAGAGAGTGACCGACGGTCAAGAGGCCGTCAACCATTCCTAGTGGCCCCTACGGTCGTCCACTGTGGTTTGAATGAACACGGGGGAGATTGGCTTGGTGGCTGGCACGTGTGCACTCAATGATCGGTTACGAAAAAGGCAAGTGGCAATGAAATTAAGTTTGTCTCCAAGGTAAATTGCTCTCCGGCGAGTTTCTGCAGAGGAACGCGACAGTGTGGACGACGAGAAGGCCCGTACCCCTTTCGACAACCTGAAGCTGGCCTTCTCCGCCGCATGCTCGCCTTTCCACGTCGCTTCCCTTTCTCGCGCTTCTGACCTAGGAGCCTTCTCGGCCTTCTCTGTTCCAAAATGGCCGACCAACGTCTAACGTCCCAGTCGTCTTTACCGATCGTCACGCCCCGTCGCCCTTCTCGTAGCTCCATCTCGTCCACTTTCCCGCTTTCTCAAACGTCTCTTGTATCCCAGTTTCGTCGCACCTCCGAGAGTGTCGCCCAACCCAGCCCCATTTCTACCTCTGTCACTTTCTCCCTGCCACAGAGCCCCGTTTCTGCCATTCCATCTCTTCGTTCAATTCGTAACTTTCTCCCTTTTGCACCAGCCAAGACATCCAATCCGCCACGCACTCCTGCCCCTGCCCCAAAACCATCTTTTGTCAGCTTTGGCTCTCTACGACGAATAACACATGATAGAAAAAACTCGGCCACTCACATACCTCCACAAGAGGCGGAACAAACTCCGATTATCGCCATTGCGAGGCCTAGCCAAAATTTTGAGGAGGAAATGATGGCCCGCAAACGAAGCCGCGACACCAGCAGATCTACCTCCGACTTGAGTCCGTCGTCTCAAATAAGTGAAGATGGTTACGGTATTTTCTTTCAACTGTTTGGGACGCTCTTTTTTGTGACACGACTATAGTTCTCCCTGCACCCTCACCTAGCTCACCCGGCTTGGGAGCCGACCTCTCCACTATCGTCGAAGCTGAAAACTCGGGCATCTCTAAGCACATACCGTTTCTTGGGGACGCGACGCACGAAGATCGCGATGATGCCTCGCTCGCATCCCCAGTCAACCTCGAACAAAATGACAAGGGTCGAACCCCATCTCCCGATTCGCGACCACCGTCTGTTCTTGATCTGTCAACCTCCAAGCTGGCCGCCGAGGTGATGCATGCGTTGAAGGTCGAGGACGCTACCACTGGCAACGAATGGTTGAAAGGAGTGAATGGTATCGTGGTGGAGGAAGGTGCGGGTGATCCCGACTCACTTTCCCGTACCCCAATAAATGGAGCAGATGGCGACGAAGATCTTGATGCTGCCCTTGACTTTGACGCACTAGATCCAGACCTCGCCGAGCTTCTCAGCCCGAACAAGATCAATGGCAAAGCTCAAAGCCCAAATCTTGTCGCTGGTCGTCTACCGTCCCGAGCCCATTCGCGAAGCCCCAGTCATACTATCTCTACGCCTTCGCTCCGTCCACCGAACGGGGTCGGGACTCCGCGAACTTCTCCTCATCTGGGTACAATCGTTCCTCTCTCAGTGTCTCGAACAATTGTACAATCATCGCCTACAAGACGTTCTGCTTCCCTGTCCCGTGCGAACCTCACCCGAGGACCACGATCCTCGCTCCCGCGTCTCATGCGTTCAGTAACGAGTGCACCGCCTAGCACAGGTGACTCTTCAGACGGGATGTCAGCACCATCAGGATTGCATGACCCATCAAAGAAGCGGCATCAACCGCCATCGCCGCTATCATCTCAGACGCACTCCTCGCAGGCGCCCTCACCTGCAAGCTCCCGCGGATCGACGGATACGCCGCCCACTAGGCTCGCTGTTGCCCGCCTCGCTACACCGAACCGCCATGTATCATCCTACTCCCCAGGTAGCTCCCGTCTGACGCACCCGCCCCCGGTGCTTCTACCATCTCTGAATGGGAAGGCTTCGTCGTCTCAATTCTCATCTCGTTCTGCTTCAGACCCCACACGTCAGCCCAGCTCGCGTCCCAGTGTCGAGTTCAGTGGAGTGTTGGAGGTGAACAAACGGCGACGGCCACACCTGTTCCTTAGCCGGAAACGAAGCATGAGCGTCGAGGAAGCGCGACTGTCCCCCACATCGGGTTCGACATCTCCGGTACGGTCCTCATCCTCGCTGTCCAATCGACCTCCTACTATGGAGTGGCTCGGACCCAGGACAGCGAAAGCATTCGCTGCCGCTGGTCTCTTAGACGGTGAAAGAGATGGGTCTCAGACGCATGCACCGGTAGCCAGTAGATATGCCTCCCTCCGGGTTCATAGTGAACGAGATGACCGTTTTGTGCCTTCCAGGATAGCCTTTTCCGAGGCTGCGTCGACGTCTTCTTGGGGACGCAGTGGTAGCGTGTCTCGTGGAATGACTCCCTCAGAAGGCGGCATCACGCGGGGTAGCCCCACGTTTTCTGCCCCTCGTACGACCTTCTCGGGGTCTACTGCGCCGACATCGATATCTGCCACATCCTCTTCTCAGCAAGCTGCGATCCAGCTGATGAAAGAGAAGCACGACCTCGAAACGGAGGCATTGCTCTCTGCGCTCTCCGACTCACAGAGGACAACTAAGACACTGCGGGAGGAGAACCTGCAGCTTCGAGATCGCATCCGAGAGCTCGAGGACGAAGTGGATGGGATGCGGACCCAAATCCACCGGTTTGCTTCTGGGACATTGCCACCGCGTGCGCCACCTCCGGGGACGTTTTGCAAGTCCCCTCACGATCGGCCGGTACTTTTGGCCTCCCCATTGGTAGCCCCACACCGGCCCACAATCCAGCACTCGCACTCGCATGTCCATATGAATGGGCTAACGACGTCCGCTACGGACCTGAGTTCCCCATCGTCACGCGCGGCATCGCCTTTCCGTGGTGATTCGCCGGCGCCAGTGGCGGTCGCAGCCCCACGCCCTCGTCGTCGGCGCGCGAGCACGACATCGTCTGTGTTCCCGAATGTACCCCAAAATATGTCGTTGCTGATGCTCGAGGAGACAATGCAAGATCGTCCTGGACCTTCATCCTTTCCCTCCTCTCCATCCTCAATAATGCGCGACATTCCAAAGCGTTCTAGTCTCTGTAACACGAACCATGACAACTGCGGCGTCGGACTTGGGTACACCGCCCACGCTCATGCCCATGCCCACTATCCATCCTCTCTCTCGTCTGGAACTGCGAACATCTCACCAACAACCGCCAGTTTCTGCATGACGGAGATCCCAGGGTCCCCGTCGAGCCTCCAACTCCGACCCGAGCATGAAATACATCTCCGTGATATGGCTAGCCTAAGTATCTGTGCTATGAGTGATGAAGAACTATGATTTTTATGTCATTCTTTTCTCTCTTTTTCCTACACTTCGGTTTTCAACTTCGTTTTTTTTTCTCACTTCTTCCGTTTGGGTACCTCTCTACCCCCCTCTGTTGGTCGAATTTTTACTCACTCTGCATTACGCTCAATGCCCACATCTCTCCCACTGGTCCCTCTTCCGTCGGAGACCCACCCTCCCACGTTTCGCTTTCAACTCTTGGCCTTTTTTCTTCTTCCGTATATTATTCATATCCTAGGCGAACAACACTTCAGATGTATATTATATACCCTAATTCAACCAACACGTTTCGTTCGCATTCCCCAAGGCGGCGAGTCGTGTGATTCCGGACTACAAAAAGGACTACCGGTAACTAAAAAATGTAGTTTGCTACTGAATAACATTTGATCAGCTCTACCCCAAGCAACATGAAAACATTGATTAGTTTCCCGAAATAGGGCAAGTGAACGCCATACGCCCCTGACCGCAGCCAACTTTTTCCCTGCCATCTCTCTAAGCGCGTTTTTCTTCAATGCACGGCGAATTTGGATTTCATCCGCAGCTGGGCGCCGATACGGTAAAAGATGAACCTAAGAATAGAAGGGGCGGGGGGTGCCCAAATCAGTTGTCACATTTCTTTTTACGGGCAGCAAGCTAGATGAAAGGGGCAAAGAAAAAAAAGATCAGGTCACACTCACGGTAGTGGTGCCATGATGGTTGTGAGACCTGCCAACAGTGCCGTCGCCCCGACCGTCCCTAATCGATTATACATCGCACCTGCAAAGAGAGGGAACCCGGCCGCAAAGGCGGATCGTAGCGCACTATTGCTCGCCATGGCCGACGCTGCCATCGGACGGTAGGCAGTCACGAGATACGTAAATGTCGATGTGAACACGAAATAGATGCTTGACCCGAACGGGATGGAGGCGATAATGGGTGCGATCCAGTTTACTTGTGGGTACGTGGTAAACGCGAGCCAGAACAGGCCTAAAAATGGAGGGTGAGCGTGTATCGCGAATCAATGGGAGAGCTGACGACGCAACTAACTGGGACTAGAACGGCGCCCACTTGCCCCATGATGAGTCGGACTTCTGGCGGCGGGTTACCATCATATTTGGTGGCCTCGCGGGTAAAGCGTCTGAGGCTTCTGTGAGTATTTCCCATAGCAATCAAATGATACAGACTTACTTGTTCCAAAATGGCTGTGTAAACAAACCAGCCAGCATGCCCACCCCTAATCCGAGGAAGGCAAGACCAGTCGCTTGGTCGTTGAAGTGATGGACATCTTTGAAGATAATCGGGTATGCCTGAAATGCAAGATAAAGAATACCTAGAACCAGGGCAGTCCTTGACAGGGGGATTCAGTGCATGTCAAACATCAATCAGGCTCAGTTACGAACCAGATATCAAGCAGAAGGACCATCCGATCAAATAGTAGCAGTTCTGTGCGTGATGAGTTCAAAGTCTAGCAGAATAGCGGTTCCCAGAACATACGGAATGGCCGGTAGCAGCTGATCATGATAGACCTGGCTAGGCTGCCTTGAGTCTCGTCCAGAGGCGCATAGTAATTGGAATCCCCTGTAGCCTTGCGTAATCTAAGAGAATGTGAGTAAATGTATTTCGCAACAGTTTGGATAGCTACCTGGCTGCTTTTCTCTTCAATATGACAGGGACATATGTTTCTGGAACAAGCTGGAGCATGGAGTAGCTGTCAATGATCATGACAGATATCAAATGTCACTGTGCTTTACCAGAAAAAGAAGAACTGATTCGACGAAGATCCAGATTAACAATATCCAGTACGTCCATCGCCAGTACAGATTCTACGTGAATGGAGATCGAATACGACAAGATAGCAAAGATGCACGCAGACTTGCCTGAACAATAAACCTGTTGAAAAGGGGTGTCGAAATGTGTTGGCCACCGAACGGTGCGAGAGTCATGATACGTACCCTGCAATTAAGGGACCAGCGACAGGACCAATGAAAGGCGATCTTCACCTCGCCATTGAGCACGGCACACATCTTGGACAAATCCATCATGCTCACATAGTGTAGATTGCCATCGGACTAGAAATCAACGCGGGTGGGTCGACAAAAGATAGAAGACTCACTTGGCGACAGTAGAGTTGGGAAACATGTCACTGACACTACCTCCAGCAACGCTTAAGAATGCAGCGCCACAGAAGCCTGTGAGTAGCCTGAACGAGAGAAAAACACCTGTGTCCTCATTAGATGGAATACGACACCGGAATCTGACCTTCACTCACCAATATTTGGAGCGAATGCTACCGGGAAAGTTAGGATGAAGAACAAGATGTACGAGACACGATATATGATATTTCGACCATACACCTCAGACAGTGGACCAACGAGGAGCGGACCGGCACCCAGCCCGCCGACAAAAACGCTGATACCGAGGATTGCTACTTCGTGCGATACGTGGAATGTTTGAGAGGTTCCTGTTTCTGTAAAGGAAGCCTAATGGAGTTGTTGACACACCACACTGTACAAGTGCGAGAAATACGAACTACAGAGGATGCACAGGTGACGCAGAGAGCGGCTGAGCTGATGACAAGAACCGCAACCCAGCGCCTGAGAGTGGACATGCACTGAGGATCGTCTTCGGGTTCTAGAGTGACGAGATACGAATTGACGGGCTGCTTGATCTCCCCTTCCCCTTGGATAATGGTTTCAAGCGTCGAGGTTGTCGTAAACGTCATAGCGAGCACTGAAGACGGTCGGTGGGAGGTCAATACCGCAATAATAAAGGTCGTCGAGCCTGGGGGCGATGATTCCTAGTTGGTACGTGCGGGACATCTCTGTTGCTTTTGCCGACGAGGAACTTAGTCATTCTGAGCATCGTGCGGTCACGCAAGCTCACTAGTGTGCTTGCTCGGTCAGCTGTTTGACGGGGAGTACAGATGGCGCAGAAAGGCTTACTGATGGCAAGACTGGCTACGCCAGGTTTGGTAGCATCATTGATAATGCATTACCCATCCCCATAAAGGCACGTCGAACCACGATGGACGTGGCAAGGCCGACCGACTCGCAGGGATCGTAAGGAACGGAGTTTGGATTGTCGTGCCAACGGCGGCCGTGTCGTTACCGAGGTCACCGACTGATGTGTTCCCAAGTAGAAACGCAGTTCCATGCATTCATCATCTTCCATCAAAACTCACAGCGACCACCCCTCCGAAAGACCCACACTTTATTGGCGCTGGATGTTCATACGATAAGGTCGTTGCTACGCTGCTGACGACTTCGGCGCTGGTTCGTCCGACCGTCGCCTTGGGAATGTGTGTGCCAACCAAGGTTGGGTCCGTGCACTCCGCCTCAGACATGGGGGTGGACTCCTGCAAGCTAGTTTCCTCCAGCCCGGAGCATCTTGCCAGGAATGTCCACCGACCAATCGCTGCATACCACAAGCATCATCCCACCGGAACTTGTTTCATGCTCCTGCATTCGCTCCGCGGTATGACACGGAAAACCGGTCCTCCGGATCACGGTAAACAAACATTGCCCACACGACGAGCCCCACGGATATCTCCCGAACATGTCAAAATGTCCACCTCCGCGTCAAGGTCCTTGCGCTCAGCTGTCGGCCACGCGTGGAGTGGCATGTCCGGTTAACAAACAAATCACCTGGCACCGACTATCAAGTTGGCCCTGCCCGCGTAGATTTGCCGCCGACACAAACACATTCAGTCTTAGTCGATTCTAGCGATCATCCTAGCTCGACACGGTACGCCGTAACCTTCGCCGTCTTATGTAGTCCCCGACGAGGCACTTGAACCGGCTCAAGGGATAGGTGTCAGGTGTTCTCGGTTGAGCGCTATTAGTGCGTCCATGGCACCACATGCAAAATTCATCAGAGCGTGATACTATTTTCTGATCCTGAGATTCCTACGCTGAAATCTTCAAGTTCCAGCACGCGATACTATTGGCGGCTCTGTCAAATGGAAATTCTCCGCCCCAAATCTCGACATCCCTGGAACTTCTTTCCATACCTCCCCACAGTTTATCTATCATCTCCCGTGCTGCGGAAATATCGTTCTCACGTCCTCCGTCGAGCTCCTCCTTGCAACTCTGGTGACGTTGATGAGCAGATGTAATGCCTCATATCGTATTCTGAACCCTACCTGGATTGCTTGACAAATGTCTGTGTCGATGACTGCCAACATATCTGCCATTGGCCCTTCTGGCTCCCACCTTAGCCCTACTGTGGCTTCCACAATTAACAAGAGTAAATCGAGGCCGGCGGACCCCATGCCGGCGCCATACAGCGACCGGGCCCGGGCGAGAGCATTTTCTAGTTCCGGAGTCGGAATGACATGGATCCCGTCCTGCCCGGTAGCAAACAAACCGTGGGTGGTTGCTATCCGTTTTGCGTTAGTCTGGTGGAGTCGTGAGCGGGCTGCTGCTGTGAAGGAAGCAGCGAGGCTAGGGGTGCCGGTTGCGAGCAGACTCCTTGTGATGGCGCGGAGGCTGGCCGTGTCAAGGATGTGAGTGCGCGTGTCATTGTTCGGACGTCAACAAGATACTTGCTCCTCGATAGTAGCATTAGCTATCAGAGTGTCGACCTGTAGTAGTGTGGTGGTATGAACGAAAGAGAGCGATGGAGACATACCATGAGGTTACTGAAGAAGCGCCATGGCGGATTGTGTATGAATGTAACATAGGGGAGGGAATAGCCACGCACACATGTCCCAAGGCCTTGCCGTTGGCATCTTGTGGGTGAGAGACTACCTGGACGGGCATATTGGAGCACCTGGAACGAGTGCCGCTTGGGGAGGGGAGGAGGAGGGGGAGGGGGAGGCAAGTTATAAGAGAAGCACGCCGTAGCCCGATTTATCTAACACAAGTTGCAGTGCTCCCGTTTCGGATATCACCAGCTGGCGTCGGGAGGGAGATCCCAAAGGTACGATTTCAAGGTGAGCGCGTAGATCGTCAGATCATTGAACCAACTGGACAGTTTAACTTACACCGGCAAAAGAAAAAAAATGTCGAGATGCAAGGCATTTGAAAATATTATGTATGCGAGCTGCCAACGCTGTCAACGGTCGAATCCTTGTTCACCGCTATATCCAGAGTTGTTGCCCCTTGCAGTGAGATAGGCAGCCCTTTTGGAACGGAGTTTGATCAGATCCATTAAAAGGGTTTCCTCAAGGCTGTATATTGTCTTTGCATTTCAACTGCTTTCCCTCATGTCGCGGTCAAAGCTATCTGTCTCCCCGAGAGAGACGTGTGTTCTGGGCCCGTTTGTGGTCTCGAGAATATGGGTCGGTCTTTGGCAACTCTCCAGTAACGCATGGGGCAGTGCGCCTTCTGCCAAAATTCGTCAGGGGATGGCTCGGCATGCGGAGCTCGGTTACAATGCATTTGGTACGAGTCCCTCCAGGATCTCTCCACGTTGACTGATCGCGACCGCTCCCAGACATGGTACGAAATGCCGATTCTCCCGTACCTTTCTTCTTCTCACATGCACACACTATCTCATTTGTGCCGTTGCCGTCACCCGTTCCTTAAGGGTGAAAATTTAAACGTATCTCTTCGTGCATTGCATGCCGCTGAATTTACTTGCAGCCGATCACTATGGAAGTGCGGAAATTCTCTTCGTGAGTCGCCCCTCACTTGGCTTGGCTCATGTGAGTTGACCGATTCTCCAGGGGCAGTTCAGAGAATCACTTCCGCCAGACACCTCTGTTATTGGCGCTACCAAGTGGTGTGTTTTCAGACCCACCTCTCCGACACGCGCGGTCGTGGAAGCCGCGGTGCGAGATCGCATGACGCGCATGCGTTGCCAGTCCATCGATTTACTCCAGGTGCGCATCACAGCTATCTTCTCCTACTATATATAGTGATCAATCTACCATCAGTTTCACTGGCAGGATTATTCCGATAAATGCTATCTAACGGCTCTCCAAGTCCTGCAAGATCTCCAACACGACGGGCTGATCTCCGCAGTGGGGCTATGTAACTTCGATGCGATACATACCGACGAAATCTGTACACAGCTTGGTCCTGGGTTCATCGTTTCAAACCAGGTGCAGGTACGGCTAGCTCCCTGAAACTCCTGACGCGCTGTGATACATCAGCTCTATGCAGTTCTCCTTGATTGATACGAGGCCCTTGGACGGCATGGCAGATGTATGTGAAAAACATAACGTGAAGCTCCTAACATATGGGACCCTTGTGAGCCACTATCTGATGGGACGTCGGATCCGGCGTCGCTCATCGCATCTATTGCAGTGCGGTGGATTCTTAGCGGACAAGTGGCTTGATCAACCAGAACCAGATCTCTACGCTTGCAACCTGACACCATCACAACGCAAGGCAAGCAATCGATCCAATTATATCCCCAGCATTGTCTCACTCGCCCTACGGAATATATGTAACATCGTTGCCATCACACGTCCCATACGTTTGTTTCTAACGGTTTCAGTATCTTGATGTGATCCTCAAGGCATGGGGCAACTGGGCGCTCTTCCAGGCCCTTTTGGCAGTGCTGCGGGGTGTGGGTGATCGTCACGGTGGGATGAGCATCGCCAACGTCGCCACACGGTGGGTACTTGATCACCCGTTCGTGGGCGCTGTGATTATAGGTACGAACTCTATCGTGATCTTCTTTTTGAGGTGAACCTTTTGACGTCCGGTCATTTCTTTATTCCAGGTGCTCGATTAGGTGTCTCCGAGCATCCAGACGACAATCAACATGTCTTTGAATTCACCTTGACAGACGAGGACAGGAATGCGATCGAAACGGTGCTGACTCAATCCAACGGCCGCCACATGATCACCACCATTGGTGACTGTGGCGCTGAGTACCGCTGAGCATGAAGAAAGAAAAACAAATACCTGTTTGCTTCGGAATGGACAGTTAATATCTCGATTTCGATTTTTATTTATTTATGAATCCCGCATGTTGGACACACGGTCAGGTTCTAGCCATAGGAACGATGTTCCAACTTCCTGGGTCTGTATATGTACCTGATGTGATTCTCGTCGGTAGAAATAGAAGTCGTCGCCTTCAGGTTAGGAATAGCACGATACTCGGATGGCAATCACCTCGCATTCAATGTGATGGACAGGCGAATCAAACACAGCTCATTGTGATGGATAAATGCACGTTGATTGAGAGCCGAGGAAGCATGCTTGCCAAAGAAGGAATTAGACGCATCATGAAGAGAATGTGATGTGTATATGTGGATGCGTGATCTGATGTAATATAACTAGTAGCATCTAAGGGGAACCTTACCGTAGGGTATCAAAGTCTACTGTTGTGGGAAGGGAGCAAGGTAGAGGACAGACGCTGGATTGGCTGTAACTTTCTCTTGACGTCTCGCAGAATGGCCGTTTTCGGATGCCAATCTCGAAAAGCGTTTCGTAATGCAACGATTTGGTCGGAGAAAAGCCCAACGACTCCTTCATCCGCAATGAGTTCGCGAAGCGCCCATGGGATCTATGAACACAGGTATGTGGACGGCAGGTCAGGCGAGGTACCACCGGTTCGTGCGGAAACGAACACGCACTTCGTAGTCATTCCGCTCAGCCAGAGCATTAAATGGTTCCTCAACAAGTTCGGCCTGCGTTCCTGAACCGCTGTCGGTGAGGAACAGATAATTTATTGCCAGGCTGTGGTTGCATAATGAGCGGGTCGGATCACGGAAGGGTTTGGAAATAACTTACGAGTACGTCGCACGTTCCTCATACGGTGTTGAGTGCCCAATGCCGTTCAGCGATCCCGCAGTGGCTTCCGATAGGTGGGTCAGAAGCTCACCATCAGAAAGCCCTGCATTTCGGATGCGAATAAGTAAAACGAGCAAGTTGGTTAAAAAATCAGAGGGGCTGTGCTCAAATCAGTTAATAATGATCTTCAGGAATGTCAAACAGCTTTTACGCACTGGTACGCATCTCCGTCAATGTACAGCGCACGTAAGATCAAGGGATGGGATACAGATGTAAACAGTCCGGAGTACAGCCCTACGACCTGATCATTGAGCGAGGCAACATAGACCATCTTGATCTAGCTGATAGATCAATCTTGTGGGCGGTAGTGTACAGCTAAATCACGCACCCCATTATTCAGCACATTCCGAAGAGCCCTCATGTAGTCCCGGGATATAGTACTTTCCGTGTTCTGGTACCAAGGATACATTCAGATGAAAAGGCACACGTGTTCCTGAACCTGGAAGAAGCGAACCTGGAACTCAAATAATTCTCTCGCGGCCGTGGATTCGAAATACTAGGATTACCAACGAGTCAGACAAACTGGGACAATAGAATCACGCGACGTGCCTGAATGTATGGTTGCACTAGTGAGCTCGTACTCATGTATCGCAATGGTCCAAGGTGGATCCCACAGAGTGCCAGACAACATATCCGCTGCGGGAGCCTCACCGACGCCACCGAACCACAGGCAACGCCACTTGCGGGAACGGATGCATCAACATTGAGCGTCGTTTGGATATGACGATCGGCAATGAGGCGGTCTAGAAGATGCGTTGATACCACTGATCCCTGAGAATGTGTTGCGACAAATATAGCATCGGCGTCATGAAGATCTTCCATCCATTCTTTATTCCCGATCAGGTTTTGGTACAATCTGTTTATGTCAACTCATGGTGAGGACGAGAAGCACGCCCGGACAGGTGATGACATACCTCTCGACTCGACGGCTGATCGTTCCTTCTCCTTCCAGTGGTATCTTGGTGACTCTGTCGAGCTTTACCTTATGCTCCTCCAGGAACGAATCCAGCGCATCCGCTAGT
Organism: Pulveroboletus ravenelii; assembly: GCA_038090235.1. Classification (NCBI taxonomy): domain Eukaryota; kingdom Fungi; phylum Basidiomycota; class Agaricomycetes; order Boletales; family Boletaceae; genus Pulveroboletus; species Pulveroboletus ravenelii. Next base: position 19,516 of record JBBPMH010000182.1, on the reverse strand, counting down.
CCATTAACGAACTTGGAGCTCGTGCCTGTGGGCTGAACGGGAAACTTGGTCAATTATCTACGTGCGACATTTTGCGGCGCACTAACCTCACCAGCCAACGTGCGCAAGACGGTACCTTCAAGGGCCCTGGTGAGCATAGATGCATTACACATCCAAGGCGATGACACCCACCTGGAAACCATCCATGAACTCCAATGATGACCACTCTCTTGCACCCTCTTAGTACGTCCTCCCTCCCTGCGCCGAGCACATCCCACGTTCGTGGGAGAGCCCTGTCATACGGTGAATAAACTATTTCGTTTGCTTTACCTTTGCCCTTGTTCACAGTAGTCTCATTGCGAGAAAATAAAACTTCGCTGACATATTGTAAGGTCTTCGATAGCGCAGACGGAGGCTCATGAGGCACTGCCGATCGCGGCAACGTATGAAATGTATCGCTCCAGGTGGGAAGGACGAGATTCGGAGGGGGCGGTGGAGGTGGTGTTTTTACGCTTGATTTTTTGGACGGCGAGGGTGATGACTGCCGTTTCAGCGTGTTACTCACAGCGGTTTCTGGATGAGTTGCCGCATGAAGTATAGGAGAACGCTTGTCGTCTGATTTCACAGGTGGCGGAGATGAAGGTGGAAGGGTGTCTGATGTATGTGGTTGTACCCGAACGGGAGGCTTTGTGATTTGAGTTGGCGAAGGGTTAGTTGCCGGGAGTGCTGTTGAAGACGTAGAGTTTGGGTCGGGGAGTACCACCTCATCGTCTATTTCCATGACTTCCATTTGTCTCTCTTCCTTCTCATAGGCTATGGATTTCGTTGCAACCGCCTTTGCGGCAAATAGTGACATCCATCTTGTCGGGTTCGATGAGATCACGGGCTGAATTGGATTGCTATAATCGACAGATCCAGTAGTGGAGGGATCCTGTGGAGGGGGGGATGCCTGGTCGGGAACGGACTGGGCTTCATGCTCCCCCGTGGGCGGCCTCTCCCCCGTCTTTGGCTTCACGTCAGAATGTCCCGGCGGATCTTGTTGAGAGCCGAATTTCACATCCGGGGAAACGGGAGTGGTGGTGGTTGATGATGCTGACTGGTACCATGACCAGGGTATGTACCACATAGGGCCTTGTGGAATTCTTGCGGCATCCGCATTGTGGGTGGAAGGTGATTTCTCGTCACCTGGTGTCGAAGGTTCCACGGCACTAACATCTGAACTCAGATCTACATGAGCCTGGATCTCGCAGTCCGGCCGTGAGTTTTCGAGGGGGCCGGAAGTAGGTGACCGATCGGGAGCTGCCGAAGAGGCATGAGCAACAAATGACTGCGACTGTGCCCTATCATCTCCCTCAGCAACCGGGCTCCCATTCAATCGCCAATACGACCACCACGCATTCGTCGGAACCTCAGTTGCTGTGATCGGCTGGTTAAGAGGTTGATTGCCGCACTCTGAAACGTGTATGGCAGGAATGGAGGTCATAGGAGTTGGTTCAGCCACATCCGCCACGGTATCTATCCAGCCATAGAGTGATCAAAATCAAGATTTTTTAATAATATAACAGGAACGCCCGTACCTGGCGTACCAACAGGGGGGTCACAAGAGGGCTCTGCAGAAGGTGGAGCGGCTGCGGTTGTGGGTGGAGATCTGGACCTTGCGAACATGGGAAAGCTGATGGCAAAGATGCTTGTCGCAGAGTTAGGAACAACGGGAGAGCTAATGCCTTCCTGATTCTGAGATACCGGAGAATGGTGAGGTAAAAAACTTGGCGAAGGCAGGGAGACCAAGCGTTCCTCACGTACACAGGTGGCATTGACTCGATTGGGCCTTGGCTGTGAAGTCGGGGCGGAATGTGAGGATCCCAATGCACAGTCTTTAGGTGGAGATTGAAGGTCTTTACGAGAGCTGGAGTCTGCAACCGCATTAGCCGCATCTGCCGGTTTAACGGCTTCAAGGGGAACCGGCTGATGTCTAACTTCAGACGATTCCACACCAGTATAAGTAGTATCCAATGTTTCTGGTGCAGATTCCACCTCCACCTTTACTTCTGTGACAGATGCCTCCTTGTCACTCGACCAGGAGAACATGTTGAACCATGAACGCTGATTAGATGGGGGTAGGATTGGGGAAGGAACTTGCGGAATAGCTGCCGAGGTGTTCGAAGGGTCAAGGGGGGTTGGGAGTTGACCGGGGTGAGAAGTTACAGGGACTTGGTCTAGTCCAGGGGAAGTGGCAGGTAGAGCGTCCGGTGTGGGACCCTGATGGGCTTATCACAACAATCAGTTGAGCGCCATGCTTGAAGGGAGGTGTGATCGAGACCGCACCTGACACTGATTGGTCGGACTCGTGGATGGCGTTTACAGGAGGTAACTCGGGTGAGTGGTGGGCGGTGGATGATTGGTCATGACTCTCAGCGACTATCGGAGAATTATTTGACTGAGAAGGGTCAGGCGGCATAAGTCTACGTAGGACGTTGAGCAGATTGACGGCTGCGGAGGCTAGCGAACGTGTCTGTTGGGGTGCTGCGACACCAAATGAGACGAAAGGTGGGAGTGAGCTCTTAGGTGTGGAAATGGGGGGTCGCCAACGGGCCTGGTAAGCCGATGAGGAAGAAAGCATTCAAGACCGGCTCGCTGAGCAGCTGGAATCCGCCAGCTGGCAGGAGAACAGGCATGCGGCAGCTACACGACCAACGCTGTCGTCACGTGATATAGAACACACGTGCGCCCCAGCAGAGCAAAACTGCTCATGTACAGTATAGTACATAAGAAGCACCATCGTCCACCCTAACAACCACACTCACTGAGGGCACGAGTCTGACGTGCTTATATGACCTCCCATTGGTTCATTTACCACCGCCGTGATGAATTTAAGGATTGCTCGGGATCGCGTCTTTGCACGACCTGGTCTGGGAAACGATTCTGCCCTCGAGCGTGGCACACCGTTGGCTCTACGCTTTCCTCACTCGCCTCCTACCTCGCCGAGGGTGTACGCGAAATACGAGTTCGTTCGAAGCTATACGACAATCGGACATCGTACGCCTTGATTATCGACGTTCGGTACGAGTCTCAGAAAGTTGACTCGCTGTTCGAAAGGACTAGCTGTCGGAACTCCGCCCACTTCCCAGATTCCATGTTCCCCGAGCAATGCTGCTGCGGAGGCTTCCCGCCGTCGTTCCATTTCCAGTGTCTCGAACGTCCATAATCGACGCATCCTTGTTTGACACATGGCTTAAATCTCGTGCAGTGGTAAAGCACGAGGCCGCTTCGTGACGTCCGCGATCGGTAGTTCCCCATATGTCCAAGCAGAGCAATGCAGAAACGCTGGTCTCCAACCGTATCAAGAACGCTCACTCTGAGGATCACAAGTCCCTGGAGACCTCACGCGTTGTCCAGACGAAATCGTTGATCACCCCCGTCGCGCATTTGTTTACGTTGGAGGATAAATGTATCATTTGCACAAGGTACATTGTCCATGACTCAAGAACAGAGCAGTAGCAAGAGATGGCGAAGATTGTTTAGGTACCACGCATGACGTATGAGGTATGGGGCTCGCCATATACTATACCATAGTTGGTTCGCTTGTCCTCACCCAGGCCAGCTACGCCAGCTACTCCCGGTCGAGTGCACATCGATATCAGGGCAGAAACATTCTATCCCAGCCACTTCTGGGCTAGTATTCAACCAGAGTACCCTCTCCCTACTAGAGCTATTTCTTGGGCCTCGATCTGCTTCATCGCTCCAGGATCCCGCTCTAGGTCAGTCGCACCGTCCGCACGAGGGGCTCGGAAACTTGGCAACAATCACAACACCGAGCGGAGGCCTCGCTTAAAAGCGCAATTTCTGGTGCCTCGTCTCGTGCATGCTCCGCCTAATGCGTGATTTCATTGACGGCCATATGAGTGCATTGTCTTTCGCCCGCAAACGAGAGCAGCAGAAAGACTCGCACCAGCAGCTAGAGCGGCCGCCATAACGGCAGTTGGTGCAAAAGAGGGTCCTTTCTGGCGTATGCCCACAATGGAGACGACATCCCGCAGGTGCGTCGTGAGTTTCCTTTGTGATGCCCGGTTCCAACATTTGCCCTTCGGGTTCCCAACGCTATTCATTTTTTCAGTTATGGAATGCTCATGTGAAGGGTTGTGTATCCCGTTGTGTCGTATACTGCCAGCACAATGGCCGTCGCACTGTCGCTCACCGCCCTTCTTTCCTATATCACAACGCGTTTTGCCTAAAGTACCAAGCCTGGGTAAGCTCCGGTGCTAATCCAGATGCGTCTTCTTCGAAGCGGCGAACCCCCTGCCCCTTTTGGCCCCTAGGCCTATAGCATGTCCGTTTGACCCTGATAACACTACTAGCTCGATTCTGCGGCTCTTTATGGGAACGGGATCCTTGCTCTGGTGGAGTCAAGGCTGTGTGGTACGCACATGCCCAATCAGTGATCCCGGCAGAGCGGTCCCAATGAGGAACTATCGATGGATCCGGCCTTTCCTGAGGGCCAGGGATGCACCAGATGGTCGTCCTGATGCAGAACACAGCAAGAGGCTATTCGCAGGGCTAGCCGTTCACCCAGCATTGCAATGAGTTGTCCGGGTGGCAGGGCACGTTTCAACGGGGTGCTTGAGGGCATTCGTTGACCGATGCTCGGATTCTTACCGGGTGAACGGTATACGTTCACGAGCGGGGTCCGGAGCTGCATTTGCAAAATTCATTAATCCCATGTGCACCATCCCTGCAGAACCCAGAGTTCCGTCCGTGACTTGCACGACAACGGCCAGTCACATTTTGGAGACTGGTTCCATCTGGAATATGCCCATCGTAAATCGCAAGTCTGGCCAATGACGACGGCCAAGTTGCAAGCTCACCAGTAAGCAACTTCTATAGTGGCGCTAGTTGCCCTGGTATGCTCAAGACGATGTAGAACACTAAGGATGCTCCTACACAACTTGAAACCACCGAACAGATCAAGCAGTACAGTCTCGACTGAGCCATCGGATTACTCGTCGCCAGAAGCACTTGGGAGACAGGGATAACTTTCCCTCAGCTATTGACCTTCTCCCCGCCTCTTCCAGCCCAGTGCAGTAGCTCGCGCCAAAACCTATTGCTCTCTTCAGCCGGCAGATAGGTCTGCCCAAGGCATCGTGCGTACGACTCCGTAGAATATAGAAACTTAGCTGTCGATGCATCTTCAGGAGTCCCCGACGCGTTTGGAGGCACTTGGTATTGCATGAATCTGGCTCAGCAAACGCGATACGTCAGCAATGTTGTATCGTTTGATCAGCGCAGGTAGCAACGAAGATGAAATCCGGAAATCCCATGTGAACGCTATTTGTGTACGTTGGTCTGTTGTAAACGTCCAGTGCGAGAGGCATGCCTCGAGAAGTGACAGACTCTCGTGGTGCCAGGACGAAGAAGGCCTTTGAAACGATTTACAGGAGTTCCACTAGGGTCAGTGTTGGTGTTCACCAGAACTTAGCAACCTAAGATGAACCATAACCACTTACAACTTGGAAATCTCGAGACCTAGACTTGCGAGAATGACTGGTGCTTCTCTGTGACCTCTTGTGAGGCATTATTAGAATCTTGAAGTACCTGGATATCCAAATCAGAGTACCCAACGAGCCTGCTGTGAAGTTGTAGCGCTTTTCATGGTGTCAAGCACCCACAACGCGAGAGGGTCAGCTTTTCACTGCTCCGGGTGGTTGGGGTTCCAAGCCTGGATGTGTCCTGACGAACACTGAGCAAGCACTCTGTCACTCTATCATTGGAAAATAAAATCCAGAGCTTGGGCCCAAGTTCTTAGGCGACACTCAGAACCACGATGCTGAAGTGCCAAGAACTCGCTCTTCTGCAAGAACATGAGATTGGCTCCGAGTGTGATAATACATATGAGACATATGGCACTATAGCGTGATCCGCCTTTGCTTGAGTGTCACATCACCCGCTGCAGCGATATACAATGAGTGCATTTCGTTCGGCCCATCTTAGCTTTCACCACTGGCTCAGAAATCGTCGGTTCCAGCCTGTCACTGTTTCTTTCTATCATACCATCGTTCCAGTAAGAGATGAACGAAGATCAGGGTGGTACATGCTAGAAACAGCGATGCGCGACGTTGTTGCTGCTGCTTGCAGGAAGCTCGTGCAGCACCGTCCGAGAAAAATCGCCCTCACGGTTCTCGAAGTAGCTTCGCCTCCTGTATCGTCTTGACCAGGGCATCTTCAGAACGTAGGGTCACCATCATTGAATCATCCAACAGGTCGAGCTTCGTCAGTACAGCAACGATCGGAACTGCTATAGCAATCTCATTTACGCGCCATCACCCAGAGTTTTCGTTGTGTCCTGCGAACATTCTGTCGTGCCAGCTCCAAGGAGCCGTCCCTTTGCATACGGGACTGCAAGGCAAATGCTGAAGCCTTTGATCAGATGCACGACGGAATTCCTTACCAAGTAGCATGTGGTCTATCCTTTAAGTCCTGTCTTTGTCGTCGATCACAGAAAAAATATCTGGCTTCTGTAAGTTGCCGGAGGCAAGAGTAAACATATCACATCCCCGACCACATTTCTGATAATTTCCAACGCAGGTCTGAGAATTTTGACCACTAGCGATAGGCCACTGTCAGACATGGGGAAATATGGGCGTACGTTTCCTATGGTCAACGTTCAGAAGCTTCGAGCAGGTTGACATGTTATCCAAAGAGTGCAAAAGCGTTCAAATAGGGAATGTGCGAAGAAATTCATCGTTGCTGGAGGGCAAGGAGCTTCTTACTGGTGATCGAAGCACGAAGGACACTGATAGTGGCCTTAGTGCTCTTACGCAAATTGAATATGGATGCTTTTGAGAGTAGCTCACTTTGGTTCCCGTGTGTATTCTCCTGCGTTTCAGCCATGATCTTGCCCACTTCCACGGCGATGCAGGAGTACGTATCCCTTTCCACCGTGATGGATACCGCACCGATGCAGGCGGTCGATTCCGGGCGAATGTTGGAATGAATGACGAGGATTCAATATTCAAGGCTCATGTATTGGGGTAATCGGATGTCTCACATCGCAAGATCGGACACTTCCTTGTGCTCGTGACCAGGCGAAAATTCAGTTGGATGCTCCCTTTAACTTAACGATTTCAGCAGGGAACTGCAGCATGAAAAAAAGGCCTTTCTAACATTGGAATCAAAATAAATGGTTTTGATTCCAATATTTGAGTGGTCCCAGTTCATCTGCGCAAATGGGATTTTACTCGGTATGTAGACGACGCTCTTCGATGGCGAAAATGACATGAGGGATCGATGGGTCTGGTCACTATCCCATGCGCTCGTCCACTGGGGAAGGGTGGGAGGTGTTCGGCTCCCAAGAAATCCAAGCTGAAGTTGGTCGTCAGTTGAGATCACTTTGGACGGTCATCGGGGTATTTGCTTTTGTTTACACCTGAGGCCTGAACTACGATCCGGCCAGGAGCTCGAGCAACTTCAGCTCCTTGGTTCTTGCGGCATGCGGGTAGTCCAGGTGCCATACACAGTACTTCATATATCTCAGGATGTGTTGGTGGTCTTGTGCATACCTGGTATGTCCTGAATGACCTGTTCGTCCTTGTGGCTCCACAGAGATGAGTCCCTGCGCTGTTGGAGCATCGTCGAGCCAGAATTTCCCCTTTTCTTACGCAAGAAGGAGTTACCACGTATCCCAAGTATCTTGCTCCGCCTCTTTGATCTGCCCATGGGATTTATAATTGCTCGGTGGGACTTTTCGTAATCACATGGGCCTCGTCGCATATGCTTCCCTCGGTATAGACTTGCCATTTCTGGGCGTTCAAGTGGATCATAATCCGTCTATATCACGACTTCCTGTTCCGCCACTTTTCCCCCCGGGACCCACGGAACCTTCCTCGTCAGTTTACTTCACCGGAATCAAGGACATCCCTATGCGTGCGCATTTCTGCACTCTTGTTCTAGCACTAGTGGCAGTCCAATTCTCTAATTCACAGAGTGCCACGGCGGCCGACGTGTCAACCGGTGAGCAAGTGGTCTCGTACTCAGTACAGGTCAATCGAGCGCTGTAGCCCACGAGACCCGTGTCATCCCCCCTCCGACGCGATAGGACTTGTTGGTCCCCTGACCCGTGCCACTAATTCTTGTCACCATTACCTACAAGATTATCCGTCCAACCAATGGCAGTGATTCCATTGGTCAGTTTTGCATCATCTGCGTGGTGTTTATATAATACTACTATAATCGCTGTGTCTTTCTGGTCACCGGACATCGCTCCTATCTTTGGGACGTTCTATGGAGAACGACCAGAAGTGGGGTGCATGGACATTATATATGGAGGAGTCATAAGGAACCCCGGCTCCGTCCTATCGCCTCGCCTTGCTCCCAAACGTTCATGCTCCCCTCCCTCACAGGCATCCGAGTGTGCGCAAAGCCACGAAACCATCCACACGTTATCCCGAACTCGAGATGGGCATTACATCAATGGGGAAACCCTCGCTCGCGCCCATCTTTTCTCCCGCGGTCCCTGGATCAGAAGGTTGTCCGTTGAACGAACATTCTATCGTCGCGCCAGTTTCGGCACCTCATCAAACCAAGATGCCGAAGCGGGCGACGACAATACCGTGCTCGACAACGTTGGCACACACACGCTGCTTGAGAAACACTCTCGGATTATAAGTGGTAGGTACTCCGAGGCCCACCTCCCCCCTTCTTTCCTGTAACTGTTATTGCCAACCATCTCGACAGGAATATGTGTAGGCGGCTCCAAGTCCCGGATCGGGATCCTAGATTCTGCTTGTGCCATGTCCCCTGTGTAAGTCGACAGGACACCTCGCGGTTCTCATCCCACAGGCGCGTTGACACAGTTATAGGGAAGAAAGAAAACTCCAGCATCGCGATTTCCTTGCAGATCCTTTCCCTAGTAGCTCTGTCCTTTGCGGCATGTCCGAGTCTGACGGCATGAAACCGGGCCTACAAATCTATGCGCTCACCGACAAAGTAAATCGAGTCCAGGAGCACACAGGGAATCAGAAGCATGCGCACGCTGGACCAGCTGTTCGTGCAAAAAACAAAAAGCAGCCCTGGTTCGGAGAAAATGGACTGACCAAGGTCCAAGGAACTGGTGAGTTTTATACTACAAGTACTTTCTTTGGCGCCTGGCGGCCCCTCTAGACAGACGCGCTTGGGGCTCGCTAATACTCGTAACCAGACCAGACCGTGGTCATGATCGCCTTCTTTCCTCTCCCGTTTTCGTTTTCGCAACCTCTCTGGCCGTGTCTTAGACTAAACCAACGCATAAGCAAAACATGACTATAGATCCTCCATAGACTATACGTCCCGAGACACGTCAGCGGCCCGTAACGATGAGGGGAAGATGCATGTGTGTATGCAAGACGTACAACCATATCATATGTATAAAGCATTGGGCAAAGGGGCGACAACGTCCTCAGAAACAAGAACAAAAGCAAGTACCGTCCAAAGCGTCGCTCTAAAAAGTTGCAAGTGTGGGTGGGCTCATCGCTAACGTGAGTGTGAGACAAGACAAAAAACAACAGCAATAGATGTCAGTGTCAGGAGATGACAATAAACAGATACATCTGCATGACGTGATTGTCTATTAGTGCATACATTCGCAATGAAGTGAAAACACACATGCAAGATAGGATAGCCATATATACCTATAGGAAGTAGCTGACTGATCGGTGGGTTCATGAAGCATTCCTGTTCTCAGTCTCCGATCGTGCCAACGGACTCGATCGCACAGGCGCCGTCGGCGGTCCGACCCCTGACACTCCACCTAACCCCGCTGCGTCCAGTAGTGCCGCATTGGACGCATTCGACACCGTCCTCGAATGCACTGCCCCCTCCGACACGGCCACAGAGTCACGGTACATTGACGACACAGATCGATCCGAAAAATGCACAACCGCCGAAGAGGGACCCATCACGTCGTCCACGATTCGGCCCAGATCGAGATCGATATCGTCTCTGTTTGCGAGCGGGTCCATGAGTCGCGTGCCTTCGTGTGGTGGGAGCCAGACGTCTTCTCTGACGGGCTGTGAAGGTCCGGGGAAGGTGCGCATGCGGTCACTGTCATTGCCGCCTTCGCTCGCGTCCCAGGGAGTCTCGTAGTCAGTGTACCTGTAGGGAGGCCCTCGGAGATCAACGTCAGTGAGATCTCCGTCGTCGAGCAGGGTCGCTCTCGACCGTATTTGATTCCGTTTCAACCTGATCGCATTCAAAAAATTAAGTCTCTTGAAACGTTTCCGACGGGCGAAAAATGCAATGGAGAGAAGGAGAATGAGGACGACTATTCCGCCCGCTGCAGAACCGCCGATGATGGCCGCGCGGTCGCCTGAGGAAGAGCCTGGCAGTGCGGGTATTGTGCTCGGAAACGAGGTTTGGGTCTGTGTGACATGAGATACGGTGAAGATGGCGATCTGGAGAGGAAACGTACGACTAATGCGGATCCATTGACATAGGTGGTGTATGAGGACGTGATGATCGTCGGCGTTCCCTGTTGCGACGACGTGGAGGGTTGTGTAATGGTTGAAGGGGGTTCAGATGAGGACGGTGAGGTCGTAGATGACGTGGTAGATGGTGCAATGGATGAAGAGGAAGTTGGTGTGAGAGAGTTCGTACTCGGGACACTGCTGCTGGATTGCGAGGTTGGGGTGGACTGTGGCGTACTTGGGCAGGGCGATGTTTGTATTAGAAAGAGTATGGGACAGAGGTACCATGTATCACCTTGTCGTTTCGGGCGAACTAGATGTTGCGGTGGGCGTGGTGGGTTCTGAGGACGGAGGTGAGGTATTTACGCCGCTACTCGTTGGCGGTGACGAGACCCCTGACGTTGGGTCCGTCGTAGCTGCTGGGTTCGATGTCTATTGCAAGGAGAACATAGAAAAAACGTGTCAGAATCATGTTCATTGCGGAGATGTCGTAAGAAGCTCAGCAAACGGAACGCCTCCGATCAGGTGGCACGGGCTCACGAGCTCGGGACTCACTATAGTATCGGTCCCACCGGAAGTGATGGTATCTGAAACGGTCGCATCGCTGGACGAAGCTGCTCCACCAGAACTTGGGGCAGATTGACGAGGAAAGCGTTGACGGGACATGCAGACGCAGGTTTTGATCTACAAGGACGGGAATGGCGCGGGATCAAGCGAGAGACATTCAAAGAACGGGTAAAAAGGGGAGCCGGGAAAAATCTGACGACGGCGACGACAGGGAGACCGACGACGCGGCTGCACAAAGACAGCTCTCGGCTAGGCCAGTCGTGTCGAACACAGCCGCCAGCTGGGTGAGCGCGGCGGCGAAAGCTTGCCGGACAGCCCTTCGCCTTCGACCGAGGGTTGCTCCATTTGGAAGTGACAGATGCCGGAACTCCGAAGCAAAGACATGTTTGTAAGCGAGAAGCGGTAGAGGTACGCCGCAACCTTGAAAAAATGACGCGCGATGCTGTCTAGTTCCCGCAAGGAGTCGGACATGTTCGGACATGCCATTTCCCATTTGTCCGCAAGTCGCAAGACAAATGTCTACTTTCTGCAAAGTTTGTGATGAACAACTAACTATACAGGTTTATTCTTCCCGGGATGCACGATATACAAGGGTCCAACAAATTATCTAACAACCCATTCCCGGTCGGGGCTAGGTGCTCCTCAAATGCACCCCGTCGTACCCGTTCTGAAGCCGATCGAGATCGGCGGTCTCTGCACCAAGCGGTGCTACAGTGAACCTGCGTGGAGCGCGTAGCAGCGGCCCGAGTGGCTCTAGCACGTCCGTCGTTCCTCGCCATCGTTGTTCGTTGCCATCATCCCTCCCATCCTTGTCAAAACATTCCTTTCGAGTCCCAATGTCGTCTCCGTTTCCAGTCGTAGAACGTCATGCACGAGCTTCCAAACGAACTTCACATTTGCACATGCCCCCTCTTGAAATCGACCACCCCCACACGCGACTATCGTGCGCTTCCCGCGACGGTTGATCGTCCGCAATAGCTAATGCACCCACCGTTCCATATCATCTATGGATATGTGATGTTTCATTCGTCCTCATAAATCTATGGGTCATTCGGGATCATGCATCATTTATTAGTAAAGGTTATTGCACGTCACCCAATGATGTGTCCGCAAGTTTCCAGGCAACCGCACGCCAAATCCTGTCTACTAGACAGCGATGGTAACGCAACAGGGAGGCACGAGAAACACCCTTCTCTGCCGACCCAGATGCCCCAGCGCTTCTGTTGATCAATGACGCTCGTCCTGACATCTCATGTAGACAGACATGTCTTAGAACGAGTGCATATGTTCCCTTTGTTACGCGCCTTTGTGGGGCCGCATGGCTCAGCATGAAGTTAAGCGCAAGTCTGCCGAAAAAGCAACGCGTCATCATTTATGTGCAGCACGAACCCTCCTCCCCACCATGCGTAATCTACAAACGACTGGAGCTTCTTGGCAGTTCTGGGCGGGAATTTGAACGCAACAAGCTTCTCCCCAAATGTCCGTGCAATATCAGCAACACCCGACTTCAACGCTAGGTGCAAGGAGTAACACGATCAGCCATGCGGGGCAGTGCAGCGCAAAGGGGGCGTACCATCAGTAACGATACCAATCGCCTCCGTGGCCTTCACTACCTCAATCCTGGTGCGTTCCTTCTCTCTAAGAACGTTCCAGTCCCCTTGGATGATCTCATCTGGCGTGGGGGGCACATAGAGTTGGGTCACCTCGACATGATACTCCTCCAGAGCAGTTAAGAACGACAATAAAACTTCCAGGATGCGTGGAATATCCCGTTGGACCACGCTGTAGCGGTCCTCGGTCAGCGAAGCGCAGACAAGACCAGCGAGTACTGTGGTTAGCATAAGCAATTCGATCACCCAGCATGTTTCTTTATAGGCGCATCTTCGACGATGGGCGCGTCAAGATCTCGATTCGGAGGACACTTCCGTGACCTTGTTGACGCGATCCCTCGTCCACCACGTGTCCCATCGCGTAAACAGATCCCTACACCACGATGGTAAAAACTTGATGACCAAACTCTGGCACTGCGTCTTCAGACACGAGATATAGGCACCAATCACGCTTGGTGGTGGAGTTGTAGCACCTGCCACCGCTGTCGGCGGAGCTGCGGCGGCAGCAGGTGGTGAGGATGCAGAGCGAAAGAGTTCGGGAACCGGTGCTTCCGCGATTCGCGTGCCCACCTCGGAAGCCACTGCATCAGCAGCCTTGGAAAGGTCTGAATCAGACGCAAATGTATCCAGCACCTTTGAAATGGGGGACCGCTGTAGGGCTTTCAAGATCGGCTTTCGTAGTGGCGGCATCGACGGTGGTTGCAAAGTTTTCGGAGGAGCGCTGGGCGCGAGTGGGCCGGTAGGGGCGGGTACGCCTCTACGAAGGAACGTCTGATAGTCGTGGCCTAGACGCAAAAGTGATTCGCGCGCCAAAAACCAGACTCGGGCTGAATTTTTGGTCAGCGAACAGAGCCATTCGACGAGAAGCACTGAGAGCACTTTGGGCAGTTGCAACGTCATGCAACTCGGTATAAGCAAAGTGGAGGTACAATGGATTGGCGGACGTGATGCCGGAAACGAGCATCGCATTGAGGTCTACGGTGGTGGAAACGATTTTGATGGGCTGGCGCAACCTTTGGTACATGAAATGGCTGGAAGATGACGGCGTACCTGGGGAATGTAGATATCAAACAGCATTTCTGCGAATTCCCACCTGGCTAGCATGGAGACTCCAAGGGCGAACTGCGCGCAATTCGAAGGAGAAGTGCCGCAACAGGAAGGTCAACATCCAGGAATCTCATATAAAGTGGCCGATGAATGGTTTGAAAACAGATTGGAGAAGGGGCATTCTGAGAGGGGTCGGTAAGAGGGCCAACCGTACCACCCCGAACGCAAGATTATAAGTGATGAATGACAAACACATGAAGAGCGTGCAAGTGAGAAAAAGCGTAACGAGGTTTCTCGGAACAAAAGGTTGCGCATTCCGTGTTCAGAGATATCGACAATGACTCAGGCGAAGAAGACCCACTGCATTCGGTGAAGGGGTACTTTCGTCGAGCAGAAGGCGAAGCGCTCGAGTATGATATTCTGGAGTGCAAAGCGGATCGACAACCATACTTGCGCCAATACGAGAAAAATGAGTCGGCCGTTGATATGATAAGGATGTTTCCTATGCAACAAGATTACGAGCCATAGCATTTGAGCGTTGAGATGACACGTACCTCGACTTTATGAAAATGTTGAGGTGATTATCTTCGCGTTGAGACCACGTACGAACGACTTCGAGTGATAAGAGTAAAAGTGAGGACATGGTGTAAACTGCTATCCATCGACGCGTTTTTGTCTTCGCGCAGTCGTCATCGTTTTCGACGGAGAAGTAGTGGGCTCGGGGATAGCTATAAGCAGAGGTAAGCAGAAGCAGTCAGCCACGATGGTGACCTACGCATCGAAAAGACTTTGCGAACCAGTATAATGGGTAGGACGCCAACGAGCCACGTTAGCGAAGCGTTGGCCCATGTACTGGGCTGGAAGAGTCGAAAAAGGAGGCTCGTGTCATCTTCGCCGGCTAGGAGTATAGTGGAGGCGAGGGAGAAGGCGGCAGAATAGGCGAATATGTTATAGAGGAGTCGGTAGCTCGACACGAATTTCGTTAAAGGCTCGAATACTTGCGTTGCAGGGGGCGCAGTGCGAACATCGTCCTTGTCGGTCCATTCGGAGTGGTGGACATGGCTCGGTGGACGTGTCAAGGTCGTAGTCAGAGGCTGCTCTGTGACCGCACGGTGGACACGGGGGATGCCGACGGCGGGTCTGTGGCAATGCCTCCAATCAATAATAGTCCGGTGATCAGCCCGTCCATGAGGTTGGCAACCAACCCTTGATTTGAATCGTCACTCAGACTGGCGACGTCGTTCAGCGACTATGGTGGCCACCTCCACCTAGACACATGGCATGCGTGGCACCTGCGACATAGCAGATCGCGAGGTAGTAGTGTCTACTTTCTGGACAGTGCACGAAGTACTAACGAGGGTGCTTGCACAGTCCCCCAACCATGCGGCACCCTTCACAGCACGCCTCTAAACATGCTGCTTTCTGTCCAGCCCACTGGCGTTTCCGAGCGCCATGTGTTGGTTATGGAAGCCGCTGTGGGGAAAGTAGGCGAGGTACCTGGTAGTGGGGTCGGCGCAAAGGGCCCCGGGGCGTACCTCGGGCTCGTCGAGGTTGTCGAGAGTGATATCGAGTTGGCTTACCGCATTCAGGTCCTGATATGACGCGTGCAGAGCTGTCAAAGGTGGGTCACGGCTCCTCTGACGCGGTACGCTGGGATGCTGTTGACTACATAGATGAGAGTGGATCAGCGAGAGCGAGGGAGAACACGCACAGACGAGGATGGCGATGACGTCGGCGGCAGTGCGCGACATGCCTACGATGAAGGCACATGCGCGAGTGACCATGGAAGAGGTTGGATCCGGGGCGGGAGTTGCAATATGCGACTCTCTTGACCTCCGATACCGGCACGGACTGCGGGGCGTAGGCACCATGGTGGACCGACCTTTTGGTTTATGTGACGTCAACATGACTTTGCGTTTGTGTTAGAATTCTGAATGCTTCGAGTATCACACACTACTCATCATACGCTCGTATCATTTCACGGATGCGTGTCCTCTCCAGTGAGCGATTCGTTTTGAGTTACTGTGTGCGCCGCTTGTTCCGCTATCTTTTCCGCCTCGTTTCCCACCGCTTTGGTGGCGCTCCGGACAATCCTCGCAACTTCTGGATTCTTCTCGCTTGTCCATATGTCCTCCTTGTCTGCTCCCTCGACTTAGCTGGTTCGTCTCCTCATATCGACACAAGTTGCCTTCTTGGCACTGATGGTCATTCGGTTTGTCTGACCATCGCAGGATTCATCTCGAACCCTCTCAGGTAAGTACTCTCATCTCTGCTTTATTTGATTGGTCATGATCGCCGCCTGACGCATTCCACGCTGGCTTGGACACCTTTATTACTATCGGACACTTTCCATGTGTCCGTCTCGATGCGGCTAGGCGCGATATTTGAAGCTCACCCACATGTTCCACCCCCCTGGAGTTCAATGTTACTCGTCTTGGTGCGTGGGCTCATAGCATGGTTCGGGTGGTTTCTGCCGAGGGAGGCTGATTACTTAGCTCTTGTGGGTCGCGATTGTGGTTGGACGGCCTCATCTCCCACTTGGATGACACGATTCTGTGCGCCCCGTGAGTTCAGCCATACTCACTTCGATTTGAATGGTGGACAATGTGCTCCATCTCCCTAAACTTCCTGTTCGGTATTTTATTGCGGTTATTGCGCTTGGGTTCACCTCTGCCATCGTTGATGTATTTTTGTGGCGGGAAAAATACTCGAGGGGTAGCGCCAAGGAGAGAAGGCCCCACAAAAGCCTTTAAACAAGCATATCTTTTGTACATATCAATCCTGCGTTGATACCTGGCAAGAAATGCTGTAGAAATGCAAATTACAGGGCTAAAGAGATGTCGGTGAATGAGAGCCTAAGCGAACGTCCTTACCAAGAGACTAGTGGTTGAGCTCATGTTGCTTATGCGTGAATAATGGAGTGAAAACAGATTTGAAGGCTCGCATGGTAACACAGTTCAGTATCCTGAGCCTAAGAAAGTTGTGAATCGGCCTTCTTGCATTCACTATACTGTATCTGCACGAGAATCTTCAGGTAAGTCGAGCACTGGCGACCTCAGGCAAGCCTGAGGGCGCTCCAACTGTCGTCAGCCTGGTTATCCTGAGTCTACATCCAAGTCCCCTCAATCAATAATGTCATTACGCTCAGCTGAAATATCATTACAGAAAAAAATAACAAGGACCTAATGCAATATCAATATCCACTGCCCCCTGTTCGTCTGGCTCTTTACACCATCTGCAGCAGCATTTGAGATGAAAATCCAGAGGTATCCCCCACTCCTGCATAGTGGGGAAATTCTTTTTACGATCGTTTCACACCACGGAGCAGATGGTGGGCACTACTTCTCTGGTTCACGGATATTGGTTTGAGAACAGGGGCTGCATGTACTCGATTAGGAAACTCGTGGCACTCACCGTACTGGCGCGGCAATTTCCATGGTCAGCTGTAAACCCCACGCCATCCGTCGTTCGGAACTACCATCTCCTCAGCCATCGGTCGTACTCCACTCACCTTCCGGCTTTCTTCACTGTTTCAGAGATGAAGGCTTTCGTAAAGAATCAACTCAGACGCATCGGATCCCCCTTCAGTAGCAGGGCCTCATCTCCACAGCCTGCCCAGCGTTCCGAGGAACCTAACATGCCAGCTGGCGTATCCCTTGGGAACTCGCAGGCTGAACAGGCTGTGGCCCCTGTCTCTCTCGAGCAACGATCCGACAACTCATTCGGTGCATCTCCTAGTGACTTGAACATCGTGCCGATCGAAAATAGATCCACCATGTCTTTCCCTGTCGAGACAGAGAACCCAGATTTGGACTCGCAGGACGATCAGGCTGCGGGCCCAGTCTCTCGAGGGCAACAATCTGACGACTCGCATGCCAGTGGCATGCAGACAGAAGCTCCGGATATTTCTCGCTTCATGCAGGATATTGACCCGGACCTTATGGCGAAATTTGGACGATTTAGGATTCTTGTGATTGGCAGGGCGAATGCCGGCAAGACGACCATCCTCCAGAGAATCTGCAACTCGACGGACAATCCAGAGATCTACAATGATCAGGGGGAAAAGGTATGGTCAAGTAAGCTGAAACGTGGTGGCTGGTTGACGTGTGATCAGGTTGATTTTGTCATCGAGGGCATCAGGGAGGTAAGCTTGGAGCTATATTGACTTGGTGTCTTTGCAAGTCATCTCACCTTTACAGCGTGGACTGCATGATATCACACATGAGATGGTCTTCAAAAGCAACCAGAAATTTGTCTTCCATGATTCTCCTGGTTTTGAGGCTGGGCATGAGGATGAGTTTAAGATTATAAAGAGGTTTATTGCAGAGTGTACAACCACAACTATCCTGAGAAAGCAAATCCATGCAATATGGTGAGTGAGCATATTGAACTAGGTTCTGATGATATTAATGCAAGCAGGTATTGTATTTCAATGGATCAACACCATCATCTTGTCACTGCTGCAGAAGAGAAATTTTTCAATGAATGTGATACTGGAAATGGTGATGGATCATTTTTAATGATAACTTCTGAGCTTACCTGTTTGGATACATAGTGCCAGTTGTAATGCTTTTTACCAAATGGGATGCACTTGTAGCACAGGTATTCCAGTTTGAAGACCTAAAACTCCCTTTAGAAGATCAACTTGCAAGACAAAGAAAGCATGCTGAAGAGAGTTTTGACAAGAGAAATATATGGCAGGATCTTTGTGCTATGAGGTTTCCTCCAAAAGCACTTGTAAAACTGGGAGGTTTATACACAGATATTCTCTACTCTATTGTATTTCACTGATTGTATTATCAGGCATGGACACATCTGACAGGGGATGTAAAATACTGTTGGAGCAGACTGCAGCTGCATTAAATGATGGATCATTGCAAAAGTTGTTGGTCACAGCACAAGAAAAGAATATTTGGCTATGTGTTAAGTATGCAGTCAGATAGTGAGTAAAACAATGGTTGAATATGTAAAATGTGTATATTGATGTCATACAGTGTGTTGGTGCCTTTTGTTGAGCTTGGGGAGCAGGCCCAAAAAAATCATAGTCTGGTTGAAGGATTGGCAAGCTGGTTTCCACACACACAGGTAGGATTCAAGCAATGATTACAGTAAAAATGATTAAACAAAATTAATAGGGTGGCCAGGTAATTTATTTATCTTGATATGAAACTGGAAAAGGGCTTGCAGGCTAATTCTTTATTCTGTTCATAAAGAAAGTATGTTATGTATTTGGTAATAAAGGTTAATGAGCTTATATGATTTATGGCATGAATAGAATGTAAGTGACAAATCTAAAAAGCAGAATATATTCTAGTCTCTCACATGCTTTCATTAATAGCTAGTGAGTGAAATGACAAATAGCTAGGAAAAGTGGGATAAATGGATTTATATGGTCATCCTGAAGTTAAGTCTCAAACCCAAACATGCAGGATTGCCTAAATATTGATTGGACATGGTAGAGGACATATATAGGATCATCCCAAGCTACTTTTTACAGAAATCCGTGGGCCGGTTCTTGAGATAAAAATCAAACAAGGTGCATTTTTGGCCATGTGTCAGATGACCATAAAGATGACCTTTGGGGGCCTTGCCAATGTTCTCAGTCGATTTGGAGGGCTTGAAAACCCCCAGGAAAAATGCTGAACTGGCCCTGGGTACATGTCCTCCTGAGATATACCCTGAATGAGGGGGGGGAAAAGATGTAACTTCACAAAGCGATTTTTGTGGGCTTAGCGAATGTTACCATCGTCTTCGCATGGCCAAATAACGGTAGGGACAGCCTTTTATATGTCTCTAGCAAGTCTCCTGGAGGCTAGAAAAATCGATCTTTCTGTAGGGGTGGGAGAGAAGATGTTCATAGCATGTGAAATAAGATTGCAG